>JAPZEA010000004.1:6810611-6825446 GCA_029783685.1 Heniochus monoceros | reverse complement strand
GCACGATGCGCCGGCGAGCATGTGAAGGTTTTTTGCTATCAGTCACATTTAACTCATGACTTAGAAATGAGCAGCTAGAGGAAATTAAATTAACCTCTATTATGCACTTACCTGACAAGTGTTTTGTTGTTCTGTTGTTTCCTCTGTTTTTGCAAATGCGAGCCATGTGTTATCTGCTTTGTATATGTCTGTGCAGCACGGTATGTTCTGACCTCTTCCTCCAAAGTGCCTGTATGCTTGTATTTACAGTATGTCCACCACCGTGCATGCATGCCTTTGCGAGTGTGTGTTAAATTTGTCCCCGAGTGTGCATTTGTGCGTGTGTGTGTCCTGACCTCTCCTGCCCTCTCTCTTCCATCCCTCCTTTGAGAGTGTGTGATATACAGAGCTCTAATTGTCAGGTCTGGCCCCCACATTCCTCGCCTCGGCCAGCCTACCAACACTGTGTCACTTTAACAACCACGAATTATCACCGCGATGGAGATCTCGGCTTCACAGAATATAGATACATTTCCTTCAATAAATTGCCCCCTCCAACTGCAAAACCACACACACACACAACTCACTACCTGTCCGCAGCCCTCCCCCCTTCCCCCCTCACATTCACTGCTCTTTGACTGACGTTTTTACCGCAACATTATTGCGTCTGCCTCAAGATGGGAGATTCGTTGCTGCACCGAATGTAGCTAAAGTATCCAGCTAAAAGGTGATGAGATGAATCTAACCCCTTGGTATCATTTGACCAGGGTTATTGATTGTCAGCGAGCTCAGAGGGATCAGACTGGGTTTCCCATAAAGTCAGCGGCGACGGTGACAGCAGACAGGAGACGAGGACAGGGCATAAAGAGTACGATAATACGTATACATGCCTGGAGCCTGGGGATCGTTTCCTCTAATAACATCTGTTCTTACTTAATCTCTGCTCAGGCTACAAGCTGCTTCATCTTGCACAAATGCATCAGATCCTTTTCTTAGTTGGACTGTATCCAAAGAGGATGTGTTTCATGCCCTGCATTTATTCCTTTTCTGGCTGTGAAATGAAATTTTCTGTTGAGACAATAAAGTTTGAGTGAAATCAAAGGCAGAAGGTTATCTTTTTTTTTTCCTCTGAATGTAGTCTCCGTTGCACTTAAACATCCAGCGGAACGCAACAACTGATATCCTAAATTTCACTTTAAAAACCCCTAAAAACAAAGTATGTACAAGTGGTGAACAAAGTCATTATCAAACTGGACCATTAGATCCCAGCCTGCCATGTGGTTCATTTTTATATTAGTGCTAAACAAAAATAATTCCAACCACCCAATCGGATGCAGCCTAAGTACTTCAGCATGGCCTTCCGAAGCGAAGCAGTCATCTTCTCCAGCGGACGGGATGCCACGTAAGTGTTTCAGTCTGTCTTTATAGAAGTCCAGGCCAGCTCCGCTACAGGCTCAGCCAGGACCGGGGGTTTGGCGTAATGAAAGGCAGATTGAAAAAGGCTCTTGATTGATTTCATACATCTTGATTTGATATACTGAATTAATTATTTGAACTTGAATAATATATAAAGGAAAAATAAATGTAGAACACTCAGGGGAAACAAGGAGAGGGCTTGAGTGCTGCCGCCGTCCCTGCTGCGGCTGCTGCACAGATACTGTATCTCTTGGTCAATCTTATCCCCTGTTGCTCTGGAGGAAAGTGTGTGTGTGTGTGTGTGTGTGTGTGTGTGTGTGTGGTGCGCATACATGTCTGTGAGTATATCCCGTGTGTGGTGGTACAGACAGCTGTGGTACATATGTGTAAGGGGGAGTAAAAGTTAAGTGGGCAGCCAAAACCGTCCTATCCATGCAACCAGCTCAGCCTCCAGGACGCACTGTTTAAAAAGTGCCTGCTTATAATAACTCGGGCTACTGTTACATTCAAACATGATATTTGACATCTGATTTTATGGGATCACATTGCCGTATGTCCACAGTTGGCCTGAATATGTCTACTGTGCGTCTGGTGCTGTATTTATGTAAATCTGCGTCTGGATTACATTTCCTGCTCTCCCTCGCCATCTCTTGCTGGGATTATTGTGGGCGTATTTCATCAAGGAAATATAGAAATCAAATCAGCATGTGATCCCTCGGCGTCTGAGTTGGATGATTCGGTTGGAAAGTGAGCAAAATGAATTCAGTTAATACATCTTGGTGTGATTAGATGATAAAAGTCAGTGCGTTCGGTTAAAATGTCAATTAAAAACTTCTATGAACACTTGTGCTGTTTCACAAAAGCAAGAAGCTGTTTGTTATCACCACAGAGCTCTGCTTACCGTCTCGCCAAATGCCTCTCAGCGGATTTAAACTCTCTCTGACTCGTCTTTGACTGAAACTGAATGAACCTTTTTAACATGCTTCCCTCGTCCACCAGATCAGTACCCGTCATCGTCCCACTACACCCACAAGTGGGACAAGATGGTGGTGGACCTCAACGAGGAGGAGAAAAACGAGAAGCTGGAGGGAGACGCGGCGCTCAACAAGCTCTTCCAGCAGATCTACTCCGATGGCTCAGACGAGGTCAAGCGAGCCATGAACAAGTCCTTCGTGAGTATTAAGTGACACTGACACAGAGCGGTGAGGCAATGAGGAAACAGGAGTTACGTTGAAAGCCTGGGTTCTTATTTACCTCAAAAAATGTGAATACCATATAAACCAAGAGTTTAATAACTAGGCCTATAAAGAGGTCCACGAAATATAACTACACTCAAATACAACAACAAATAAACAAGATTTTAGATGAACAAAGGTTTTAACTGGGATGGGGGGCTGAAGCCACTGTCACTGAGCTTCTCAGTGGCTCTTCAGAAACCTATGAGTGACGTCAGAGAGACTACCTCCATGTTTTCTACAGTCTATGAGCGAAACTAAGTAAACCCAGATCCACCCCCATAACATGGCAGCACATGATTTGGCCAAATCAGCACACTCCAGGATTTAAGTGTCCTCAGCCCTCAGCCACGCCTTATTCTGCACCAGGAAGAGACCTCCCCCGACAACCACAGTGACTCAAAGACAAAGACACAAATAATTCATATAACAGCAAATTCCCCGTATAACCCTACAGTGTTAGTGTGTGCACCCTGTATAAACAATGTGAGGTGAAGAGCTCCAAATCAAACTAAAGTGTAATGTTAATTGTTTGGGTGCAGCTGACTGCCAATGAATTGAAGGTAGCAAACTAATGAGGTGAGAGAGTGTGACTTTGGACTAGATTACCATGTGTGGCTGTGGCCACCACAGCTGGTAATCACTGACACCACAGCGCCGTAATAGCCAACGATATTTTGCACACATTCATCCAATGAAATTAAACTGACAGGTACCGTCGTGAACTTCAGCGTCTTCCTTCTGTGCTTCTTCTCTCAAGGAAGGAAATTCACGCTTTATTGTGCACAAGCCTGTAGACAAACATTCATTTGGAACACTGAAAAAACAGCAAAGCATCATTATTTTTTTATTTACACACACATAATTGTAAGTGAAAGCAGTGCAACACCAGCAGTGTGGACTGATGCAGCAGTAACAGATTGTCTAGTTGAAAGGCTTCTGTCAGAGTGCATTCATGTGTGCAGAAGGATGTGTGTGTGTGTGAGTGTATGATAGCTAATTGTTGATTGGGTTGAACCAGCAGTCTGTGTTCTGAATGCTATTCTCTCATGCTGCTGGAGCTCTACGGTACACCTGAAAAAGTATTTGCTGTCATTTCCAGCACACAACCTAAAGCTGATGTTTTAACATTCATGTTGAGTAGACGCTTCTGCATTTGGAGCTGAAGACCTTTAGGAGAGTAAAGGTCAGCTTATATGGAAATCAGCATTCTGAATTCTTTGACTTCTTTAGCCTATTATGAAATAACAAGAAAATTAAACTCAAAACTGAGTTGCTGGTAAAAACCTCGTTCGTCAATACTTATGGACTCAATAGGTGCTGCAGTGGACTTATCTTAGCCCGAAGCAGAGAGAAGGTGTTGCGTAACTACAGCATTAATGAAACGAGGGCTCCTTCGACTGAAGTGATTTCCCCCTCCCTCTCTCCTCCCTGTGCAGATGGAGTCAGGCGGTACAGTCCTGAGCACCAACTGGAAAGATGTGGGCAAGAGAAAAGTGGAGATGAGCCCACCGAACGACGTGGAGTTCAAGAAGTACTGAGCACCTCCCTCCCTCCCTCTCTCTCTCCGTTCTCTCTCTCCCCTCTGATGCCATCTTTCTTCACATTTGTCCGTCTGATCTCCGGCGGGAGTCCTCGTTGCTCTGCTGTCTCCGTGGCCGTCCGCGTCCTCCTCTCCCCGGCCCCTCAGTCTTGCTGTCGCTCTGGTGTTCTCACTAAGTGCAGGGAGCCACAGCGTTCCCACTTTCACTCCACCGAACCACTCATGGCCTCCTCTCTGCAGTACCTTACCACCAGATGGGCTCGGTTCATTTGAATAATCTGTTGAACGGATTGAGTTGCGTTATCTGATTTTTAAAGGCCCGCGGACTCAAAAGGGATTAAAATGTGACTGACAGACCTGAAATGCTCCGTTTTAACTTACACATCTGGTTTTAGAGCATCGTTCTTCTCTCCTCTGCCTCTCCTGGTTTTCTCCAAACGCCCACAGCCTTTCTGTTCGGGAGCCTTTAATGAGTTGCTCTTTATCAGCACTGTATAATAATGTAAAGTTCTTCAAAATAGCCAACTGAGATGTTTAAATAACAACCGTGATTGCATTTCTTCTCTCATGCAGTTTTTTTTTTTCCGGTACATTCAGTAAAAAAATCAACAGCAATACTCTGCAGACTTGACTTGTCTGGAATCCGTGTGACATGTCAGCCAGTGGCTTAGCACCGGTCGCTCCCTCAGTGTGATTCAAGCTTCAGTGTAAATAAAAGATTTGTTGTTTGGCTCACAAACTTTGTCTCGTGTTTTATGGTTTGTTGTCCCTGGAAACTGTTTTGGACAGGTTTGAACGTCTCGGAAGGGATTCATCAGATGCAAAAACAGCAATATATTATGACAGGGAGCCATGCTCTGTGATTATGTGCTGGGAGGAATGAAATGTGGCATCACTGATAGGAGTGCAGGCAGTTCGGATATGGTTGGCGGCTCGAGGATGTGGTTTACGTGTCGTGGTTCGATTGGTATCGAGACGGAGAGCCCGGAGTCGTTTGGCCAGCAGGCGAGGACGCAGCCCTGAGGTGAAGTGGTGATTTACAGTCGGAGATGTGGGAGAGCGGGCACCTCCCCTGTTCTCCAACTACATATATGCGGCAGCTGTAACTGTGAGGAGGCGTCCTGCCGCGGCAAGAGAGCATTAATATGGATCAGCCTCCTAACCGCATCATCAAGCCTCTCACACTGAGTTAAGTGTTAAATTCATCACACATCGTTTCATCTCTCGTGACGATCAAACGCCCGTTTGTGGCTCTGGATGGAACTCTTAGCTTCATAACACACACACACACAAGCTCACACTCCTACACTATCCCTGACACACACACACACACAAACACACCGCCCCCATCCTTACCCCCTACCCCTGCCTGAGGCGGCTCTGTGACATCAAAAGGAGCTAAGCGCTTTGCATCGTGGGTAAGATCTGGGAGCGTGACGGCTACAGAGTCTTTAGTCTCATTAAAGAGTTGTAGAGTTGCAACTCTCAACATTAAAGAACTCTGGAAACTTCTTTCTGCTCATCCCTTTGGAGCAGCTACCAGATGTGACACATCTCAAAACTGAAAAGTGTCTTTGAGCGGGAGAGAGAGGGGTGTTCCCAAATCAACCTAATGATTAGTTAGAAGAAGTATGTATTTACAAACAGGATGTTTGTCATTCGGTCAATAACAACAACACAAAAAAAGCGAGGTGACGCGTTAAAGTTTACTTAAAAAAGTTTATTCAGAGATATTGCACTTTGAGATTGCTTCTTGAAAACACATTAAGATGAAAGTTTGTGAGAGAGCCAGTACAGGACATTGTTTTAACGAGAGCTACTCATGAAGAAGGAAAGGGTTAAAAACACAGGAGTCAAACTGATTTCTCACTACAGTGATGAAGAGTCTTAACAAAGGATAGCTGCTATTAAAGCCAGCTGACTGCGATTGGAGTACTTTGCACCCTACACATTTATTTACACCAAAAAGCAAAGAACGAAAGCAAAGGGGTGATTACCAGCTCTATAAATACAAGCTTGCCTGCTTTTCCCTACAGATAAATGGGTGCCGTTAAACATATGTGAAATCAATGCAGGTGTCAATGCATTTAACTGATAACAGTTTGTTGTCAGAGCTTCTTTTCTCTTGACAGCATGTTGTGCTTTAGTCCAGGAGGATCTGAATGATAGCAGGTATGTTTTTTTTAATAAGACAAGCTGTGCAGAGTGCAGCAACTGTGTACCATCACATGTGAGATCATGTCTGTCCCAGATTCTGCACCATGCATTTATAATGTGTGACTGATGCTGCTCATTTCCTCCCAATCTGCTCACACTAACAGGTAACTACAGCCGATGACGATAACAAGCCACCATCTCCCCTTCCTAAGCTTTTCCCTTCATCCCCCCTCCCTTGGAACCCCACCCCTTCCCCAGTATCTCCCCTCCTCGGCTCTAACGTCTCCCAGTTGGGCGATGGGGGGGGCGTCTACACCAGACCCAGGATGCGCGCCACCCACCAGTTGCAGGGCATGATCACTCTGCAGGCCACCCTGCAGCCTTGGTAGTGGTACGGCCACGGGTGGTACCCTCCCAGCGGCTCGCAGATCCTCTGGCAGTGGGTGTAGCTGCGACGGCACTCGTTGCAGCACACGCCCTGGTGGTCCAGCATGGGGTCGATGTTCATGGTGGCCTGCTCACCCTCCAGACCTCTCTGAGGGGAGACGGAGAGGACAGCGGTCAGGGTGCGCACACACACACACACGCACGCACACACTGTCTGTTCACATTGGGCCGCGTGATGCTGCACGTCTTTAGTGGCGGAGAGCGCTCGTTTCAAGCCAATTAAAAATGGATTTCCGACAGGCGGGATGGGGAGGAGGGGATGTTGTCAGATGTGGGTTTTTGTTGTCAAATATTTTCTTCTTCAATGTAGTGCTTGCTGTTTACCCCCGTCTGTGGTTGTCAGGAGTGTGTAGCAGGGGTGGGGGGATGCGTGGAAGGGAGAGGGATTAGGAAAAAGTGGGGCCCAACATGAGGGGTGAGGATGAAGGGCACGGGGGGGTGTATGTATGGGAGTCTGTGTGTGCTCAGCAGGGCAAAGGGGCCACGGCAGAGGAGGAGGAGGAGGAGGAGGTGCTGTGGAATTATTCACACAGCCTCCCTCAGTGCTGAAAGGAAAGCTTTGGACAGGCTCAGACAGCCTCACAGAGTAAACGTATGCGCGGAAAATACACCCACGCATACGCTCAGATCCACAGTGACAATCCGGGCCCCTCCGCCGTGACCCCGGCATCTGCTGCTGCTCGCACAGCTGTGAGAAACCCTCGTCGGCAAAAGCCTTCTCAGGTAGCCCTCAGATAGGAACGGACAGTCGCGGAAGCAGCGGCGGGACGTAAACACGACAGAAGAAGAGGAACATGTGAGTTGGTTCGCGTGACTCACCTGGTAGGGGTTCTCCGGGTTGAACTCTGCCTCCACGTCCTCTTCCTCCTCCTCGGCCCCGGCTGCCTGGCGGCGCTGGCGGGGGGCGGCCCTCCTCTTCCTCTGTCCGCCTGCACACATCACAGCCTCAGTCTCTGACAGCTGACCAAATTTAGGAGCGGAGTGGCACTAATGTGGCCCAGCTCCTGATCGCGCAGCCGTTTCTCTGGCAGCATTTTCAAGTCCTCAGATGAAGTAGAATCAAATTGTGTTTTGGGAACTTTTGACCTCCCAGCATGCTAAAAATTGTACATTCTGGAGCTGGGGAACTTCAAAAGGAGCTTTGCTTTTCTTTTTTAGCCTGTTTTTCTTTATGTGGCTTAAAGAAGTGTGATGTTAAATGGAAATTATTGAGACCGTTTGACCCAGATCCTCTTTGCTTTACGACTAAACTCACACAGCCTTGAAAAGTGTTTTACCCTCAGTTTTCTTCGCATTGACATTGTCATCCCTTTAACACGAGCGCTCTGGTTGCTTACTGGTCGAGTAGGTGGGACGGAGCCAGAAGATTGGCAGGTCTCCACACAGGTCCTTTATCTTGTTGCTGAGGAAGGCAGAGTCGGAGAGGGGAGTGTCAGCTGCCACCCAGATCAGATCATCCTCAAATTTGGCCGGCATCACCTCATCCTCCTTCAGGGGGGGAGGGAGGGTGAGGAGAAGTGAGACAAACAAACATCACAATAAGACATCTGAAGGCTGCTGAAGGCAGAAAATCACACTTGTTTATGGATCTTGTTACTAGCCTTCCTCTTTAAATAGCCCACAGTCTTTGCATCCTGTCCGAGTCTAATCTGCATTAATGCTGCGCTGTTAATGCTCCTTATAACAACATAAAATCAAGTAGTAAACGCTCGAGGCTTTAGCATCCAGATTCCCTTTGCACTAACATTTAGCTGTATACAGAGTGTCAGGACTCATCAAGATCTGAGGGGAAGCAGAGATTGGATGGCCTAAATTTGCAGGTTTCTGCAGATAAACTAATGAGCTTTTCAGAGGAGAGGCTGTGTAAACACACTGTGTATCCACAGCCTGCAGGTAAAAGGGGAATTCTGCAGGGATGACTTTGCCCACAGGCAGTTGTTCCTGAGGGCTGCGCTGCACTAGCCACAGCCATGTTTGTGGAATGTTATCCTCCAACCTTTCAGAAATTTTTTTTTCTTCCCAGCTCAAATGATTTGCTGGAGGGACAAATAAAAGCGGGGGTCCTTCTCCACTGCTCGACTGATAAGAGTTTATCTGACCCACTCTCTCTGGATGCTGTCGTGTGTGTGTGTGTGTGTGTGTGTGTGTGTGTGTGTGTGTGTGTGTGCGCTTATCTAACCCATATTTGCCATCACTCTAAATTATAGCAAATGACCAGCCTGCAGCAACCATTATAACAACATCTCCCTGTCTCCACACGCACACACACACACACAGAGTCACACACAGTCACGCACAACGCACAAACGCGAACCAAAACGACCATTTATGAGGCAAGTAGAGGCAATAACACAAACACACACACAAAAGCACAAACGTGAAATAAATGATCTTTTATGAGGCAGAGAGAGGCAATAAGAGCAGCCCTGCGTGAAAATTAATTGTGTGCTTGCGTGTGTGCGCGCGTGCGTGTTTGTGCGCGTTCGCGAGGGCGTGATGTGGATTTATGTGGATGTGAGGCTTACGCGGAGCTAAATGATTTTAATTATCAGACAGCCTGAACTGAACAGTCACAGGCTGTGGCGGTGGTGTGATGTGATAGCCACACACACACACACACACACACACGGTTGTATCATGTGTGATTACGTAAGGCAGCTAGTGAGTGTGTCCCTTTGGGTAGGCTGCCTTATGCCGGAGTGCAGATGTCCAAAGCAGAGCAGAAAACGCCCCCGAGCTGCACACACTCACTGATGAGCTGTTTAGATAGACCAGCGCTGGATGTGTGAAATGTATTCATGTGCTTCCCAGATGAGCTGAAGATGTGTGTGCGTGTGTGTGTACGTTTATCATGTTGTGGAGACCTAAGTCTGTTTACGCAGTCACATTGTGGGGACTTGCCTTCCTTATGGGGACAAAACGCAAATCCCGTAAATCATGAAATCTTTAGGGTGAAGACTTGGATTAGGATAAGGGTAAGGTTACATTTAGGTTAAAGTTAGGGTTAGGGTTAGGCAAGTAGTGTTTATGGCTATGTTAGTCTCCAGGAAATGAATGTAAGTCTATGTAATGTCCCCAAAGGTGATGGAAACACCACTGTGTGTGTGTGTGGGTGGGTGTGTGTGGGTGTGTGTACTTACGCATGTGGCCGCAGGTTGATGTAGTTTTTCGGCACAAAGCCTTTCCTGTTGTGGAGCTCAGCTGTGTACCAGTTAGGATCATCCTCCATGTTGGTGATCTAGGAACAAGCACACACACACACACACACACACACACACACACACACACACACACAGATGAAATATTGCCCATAATGATGTTGACGCAGGCTATTACTATCGGGTGAAAGGCCACTTTCATTTCTCTGTCGCTCGCTGTATATCAGTCTCCTCGCCGGGCCTCTTGTCTTCTATTATCCGGTACAGTGGCTTTCATTCAGTCATCTGTGTGTGAACCGATGGCCTCAACTCACGGCTCCCAAAGCACACAAGATCATTGGCAAGTTCAAAATGCCACACAAAGGTCCCCATGGTTACATGGTTACATGATTACGTATGAACGCGTCTGACCTGAACTTCATTAACCCACACATTTAGTCACTGCACACAGCTGAGCAGATGTGCTGAGGACGAGCAGAAAGGTGGGGCAGGTGATGTTAAATTAATTTCTCAGATGGACAGTTTGTGAGGCACACTGTCGCCCGATCTGCTCCAGTTTAGCTGCTTTAATATTTACCTGTTTGGTCTTTTTTCCATCAGTCTTGTTGCTGTTTTTTCTCTTTGCTTGTCATTTTTCATTCAGCATCCTAAGCCAGCTGTGGCGTTCCCTGTCATTCTGATATTTTAAGCCATTGTTTTGTTTGCTCTGCTCGGTTTGCGCCGACATGTTTTAAAAACCCCTTATTTTCTTTATCTCTACCTGCAGAGCTGAGGTCCGGCACTTTTCGCTGCTACGTTTTATCAGTTAGACTCAAATGAAAACGTCTGACATATCGTTCGAACGTGCGCTGCTGAAATGCAACAGTGATGGAAGAGCTCCTTTGGCAATGTTTCCCATCTGCCAAAAAGTTGTCATGTCCCCTCTCTGCCTTTAGGAGCTTCATTTCATGCACCATCTATTTTAATGGCTTCACTGTGCATTTGTACAAGCATTTTTAAATGTGTTGCAGGCTACGCAATGATTTACTCTTCGCAGCATCAATCGTTGTTCAATCACGGAACTGAATGATTGCCCTTTAAATCAGTTGCTGGTTTCAATGTCAAACAAACAACATTTCATTTGAACTGAACACCCCCTTGCTATATTTCAGGCAGTTTAATAAAACATTTTGGGCTGTCCAAGTGGATGTTTCCTCTTGTCTCTAATTATTTATTCAACCCACCGTGCCTCAGCCTCAGATAATTCATCACTCTGACTCTGTGACCCACAGATGTTAACTTTCCTCACCAAAATTTGAACTGAAACCCTCATAACACTCTCTGTGTGTCCTTTTTCATTGTGTGCCTTTGTTCCACTTTGCCAGAGGTGAATTAGAAATGCACCTACAGCTCTTTAATTTGCAACACAATCAGCTCCTCTTCTTCTTCCTGCAGACAAGACACTGAATCATCACTGCAGCGCCATTTATTAGTTAAACAGTAAACTGTAGTCAAACAGGGGATTAAACTTCCTGCATCATGGAAAAAAATCCCTGTTTTGTTCATGTTGCTTCTTGGGAAGTCTAAGTTAGTCTAAGCTCAGTGGAATCCATTAATCATTCCTTTCTTTCATCTAAATGTGTATTTAGGATATGCACGATTAGGATGTTTATCCATGACCACCCCCACTGATTCAGCTGTGACTGTCTCAGCTCCTTCCAGACCATACCAATGGATTCAACAATTACATAATTAACCCTTAAAATAACAAGCTTATAAGCCCTAAATACAACAACGCTTCCGACATGAACATCTGCACTGGATTTAGAAATATCTGAACAAAGCTCTTAATGAGGCTGAAACAGGTCAGGTGATACCCTGCACCTGCGTGAGGCAGAGAAGCAGCCTGTTTCTGGGCTTTTCCACACCAGGACGTGAAAACAAGCCCAAGAATGATGTTCTTCTTAAACTGAAATTAATAAGACGTTTATTTCAACCCAGATATTTACATATAGCTGAGGAGATTGCTGATTGTGTTTAAAACTTACTTGCACATACCACCTGGCTACTCCATATGATTTCACTGGCTGCCAGTAACAGAGGAGTCTGTCTCACGATCCAAATCCAATTTCAATCCCAGATCATCCCATTCATGTGTCGGGGGTTGGAGGAACAAAAGGAACGCGTGTTTTCGCGCTCTACTTTTGAGTCCCTGGTGTTAAACTTGGCCGCACTGTCTTCCAGCTTTAAACAGAATGTCAGAGCAGCTATTTTTTTTTTTATTTAACTCTGAAGCTATTTTTTTTTTATCATGTCCATATGAGTCTACGCTCTATTCAGCCTGATTGATCCCTTTCCATACAGCTGCTGCACAAGAAAACATCATCAAAACAATGTAGGCCACTGCAATATCACACAAAAATCTTCCTGCTTGTCTCCGTACCAGCAACGAGGTGTGAAAAGCACCTAAAGAAAGCATTTTAGCTAGAAATTGGTGATTTAACACAGCAAAAGAACAATAAATAGGCACCAGTAAGTAGTGACAGGAAAGTATCTAGATTTTTTTTTTTTTTTTGCATGACGATATATTAGTTGTTATGGCATTTTAAAGCTCAGGCCATCTGGTGCTGCGAGCAGGAATGAACAAACGTGGAAAATTATTTAAAGGTACTGTTTGACCCACTCCTGAACCGGAGCTGTTTGGCTGAGACCAGACGGCAGTTTATCCCAGTGGGAAAAAGAAAAAGCGGCACATTAGCTGAGCGGTGTTTTAAGTGTCGGTCCCATTTTAGTGAAGCTAATGCGTCACTGAGGCCATAAAGCACGAGTTCACTTTGATACTGTTGACCTAGCCATCAACATAAGAACAGTATTATGTCGCAATCTGCTGACTAAAGCCAACAGTTAATTACACTGTGATTTACAGGTAGATTTAAAAGATTTCACCAAGTGATATCTGCACACAAATCCTGCAGGGGATAGAGAGTCGCATGTATTTCCTGTAACAACGCACTGACATTGCAGTAAAAAAACAAATGCCACCTCATTCTGGCTGCGTCATACGTTGACACCCCGAGAAAATGACTTTGCAGACAGCAGAAATGAGAAGCTGCTTTATTCATGTGTCGTCTAATATTGGAACAGGAGTCTGTCTGGGATGAATAATATACCAGCCCACTGCATACAATTAAAGGTAAAGTCCACCCTCAGGCATTATTATCCTGTTAGGCATAATCAAATCCGTGTCACGGGTCTTTTCCTCCACCTGCCTCGTCTACTTCTACCTCGAGTGATTTCCAACATTTCCCAGAATGCTTTTCAGAAACCCAACAGAGAACAGGCTCAGACTAGTAATATATCTGCACAAGTGGGAATATCTTAATGAGGGCATAGGCGTTTTTCCCAGTCAAGAAAAAGTTAGAGCTGCCCCTGAAATTAAACTTGCCCTGCGGCTGAATTGCACTCTTTGTCTTTTTAGGCTTACACCAGTTGAGAAATTGATCTCGCTGTGTCTTCCACCATTAATTTGTCCGTGTGTTGTTAAGACCGTCAAACAGCTGGTGCCATAGCCAAGTCCGGAGAGAATCTCTTGCTCTTTAAATCTGAGGTTTAACGCTGATGTCTTAGAGGGACAATTTTCTACTACAGTAATTTCCAGCTGTGCAGGAACTATCTCAGGACTGCACTCGGTTTGTTATCTGTCAGCAGCTGTAGCTTTAAGAAAATGTTTATTTTGCATCCTGTAGTGAAAATTTGACTAGTTTAAAGGCTTTTGATATTTATATTGATACAGCGGTCAGGTCTGCAGTTAGCCTAGCTTAGCATAGAGGCTGTGAGGAAAACGGGGGAAATGACTAGCCTGAAGTGTAAAGATGTCATTTCACTGTTTTTTGGGTTTATGTGCTAAACTATTTCTTGTGGGCCAGAAACTCGTTAAAGTTACTGGTCCCAGCCACACAACATACCGCCCCAAGTCATTTTTACACTTAGTATTTTGTGCAAATTAAACAAATGAGATATAACATGTTAATCAGTGAGCTTTAGACATGCTAGCGGTGTCAGGCAAGCTATTTCCCTCTCTTTCCAGTCTTTAAGCTAAACTAAGCTGGCTGGCTGCTGGCTCCAACTCCACACAGTATTTAGAGTAAAATAATGAGAGTGGTATCAATCTTCTCATCAGCAAAAAAAAAAAAAAAGGTCAAGCAAGTCCTTTAAGGTAGTCTAATTTCTGCCATAAGATGCAACTTTTAAAGCTGTGGAAGTTTAGATAAAATAATCCCGCACTGTGTTTTCAGATGCCAATCAAAACTGTTTTAATGCTTGTAATGTTCAATACAAGCTGAGGCTCTTACGGCTGGTTTCTCATATTGTCTTTAGTCAGCACTGACAGCACCTGGATACAAAGTGTCAAGAGCTGTAGACGCTAAAGTTATAATTGTTGTAATTATCACAGTGGAGGCAGAGAGAGAAGGAGAGAGGTAGTTAATCTGTTGGTCCTCCACTCTGTTCTGGTCTATAAGTACGGCAAACGTGTGTGAGACATGTGCTGTGTAGATAGATAGATAGATAGATAGACAGATAGATTTATAGATAGTTAGATAGATAGATAGATAGATCTTACCTTGAGCATGTCTCCCTTGTTGAAACTGAGTTCATCGCCCTCTGTGGCACGAAACGTATAAAGTGCCACTGCTTCCATGCCGAAATCTCCCAACACACACACTCACTCTCTCACACACACACACACACACACACACACACACACACACACACACTCTGGGACCCCCACTAAAGCCCCTGGCACAGGGGGAGGGGGGGGCGGGGGTGCACAGAGGGAGAAATGGGAAATCTGTGTGTAAAATTGCTGAATCACTGTTAAATCACGTGTTGAATAACTCAAAAGGGGCATTTCAACCAATCA
>JAPZEA010000004.1:6789528-6809245 GCA_029783685.1 Heniochus monoceros | reverse complement strand
CACTGTCACAGGTTCTGATTTAGTTTCCACTGTTCTCTGCCTGCTGTGGGTTTGAGATCTTCTAACTACATTTCAACAAAGCTCAAGATCTCAGTTCCTTTAACAGGCATTGCTGTTGACCATTTTACTACTGCATCTGTGCCAACCAGGACAACCAATACTCCTAGATATAAGAACAATGGAGAACACTTGTTGGCAAAGTCTTCCTTTAAAAGCTCAGGTAATGGGAAGCATGTTACAGGTTGTTAAGTTCCTGCAGTGGAAAGGGGCTCCTGACTGAAAAGCACATTAAAGCACGTAGAAAACGAGCATTCTCAAAACACATAAGCCAGACAGGACCAACCCACCAGGTCGAATGTCATCGAGTCCTTGTTGAGAGCCTCCACATCAGGCAGCCGAGCCTTCACTTGGGTCTTGATGTAGCACTTCTCTCCTCCTGAAAACCGGATCCCTGTGATCCCCTGGAGAGGTCAGGAAGGACAGGACAAACACAAAGCTGGAAGTCAGTGCATTGCATTCTGCAGGTGTCTGGGACTATAGATCTGTACGTCTGCTGCAATCACCGCTGATTTTGATAACATTTTGGGGCGATGCTGCGGTTTGGCGCCATGTTCTAGATTAAGAAATCACACTCAGGGACACTACGCTTAAAGGTCAAAATTTTAATAGTTAAAAGGCCAAAACTGCTGCTTCACTACTCTGATTGGCCTGATTGGGCTGCTTTAATTAAAGGTCAAAAACCACCAGTCCGAATTTAATGAAAATTTGAGAGACGATGCATCTTGACACTGATTGGCCCAAAGGGAGATAACACGTCTACTTGTTCTTAATTTCTCCGCTGCTACAATGAGCCAATCTCCCCACAAGGGTCTTTAAAGTTTCAACAAATCCGATCGACTGCTATTTCTCAGATGCTCCAAATTGCTCGGAGAGTGTTGATCGGAGAGTTCATGCGTCTGGTTTTCTGCTTTTATCTGAACCTCCTGATGTTTTGGATTATTTTGGATCCAACTCACAATCTCAAAGTCATGAACCTCCACGGCCTCGTCGGCCCCGCTGCCGGTGCTGAATCGCTCCATGTTATTGGCTGTGTCAATCTCCATCGTACCCTCCTCCACTTTCCCGTTGATGCTCATGCTGTAGTGGACGTTGTAGACCTACACACACACACACACACACACAAACACACAGACAAGGTTTCAGACTGGCATGTAAGGTATGAGAGCCCTGAGAGTCACCCCACCCCCAGCCCTCTCTCTTTCAACACTCCTCCTCACCCTCTTTCTCCAATCTTACCCTCTGACTTCTCCTCACACACGGTCTCTCTCTTTTGGATCTCTCTTTCAGATGACACATTCATTCAGACAGACGAATACAATCTGTGCAGCTCTGGGTGATGATGACCCTTCTACAGAGCCTTTTCATCGTGTCTTCATAGCATTTTCTAACTCCATAATGGGAAAAAAAAAAAAACACTCAGAAAGCTACATTTTCCCCCTCATCTCTTCCACCTCTTGCCCCTGGAGCATCAGCCGGACCAAAGAGGCCCCCACCACCCCTCTCCACCCTGCCAGGATCCTCCAGCACACACAACACACACACACACGCACACATACACACACACACAACGCCTCCATTCACCAAGCAGGCTGCACCATGGAACTGGTGTGTTTAATTTACATTTTACTGTTTGCTTACACTGCTAAAAAAGAGTCCATCTTGGGGAAAAAAAAAAAAAAAACTTTCCTCCAGCATTGAGTCTCCTTTTAATTCAAACAAGTCAGAAATGTTACCACTGACAACTTCATTCCACTTGTTTCCCGATTCAAAACAGCTAGTTTCAAGAATTTGTTCAATCAAGTGACAGCATTTAATCGAGTTTGAGCGTGAGAGCTGTATTCTTTGATGGTAGTGCCACTTATTTTAGAAAAGTTTTGAAAGCAGAGTCAAACTGCAGTGGAACAAAAGGAATGATCTAACAGATCACACCGCATTTGATTTGACTTTTGATTGAAAGTCCTGAGGGACTGTGGGGAAGTTATTGGGATGGCGAGGGCGGCTGAACTTTATGTTTCTCTTTGTCAGAATGAAAACCCTTCCGCAGCGTTATTAATCTTTTATTTGAACTCCTCTTGACTGAAAACTGCAACGCCCTCCCCACAACATGTCCAACTAATGAAACAGTCTTGAATTGGCATAGCTTATCCTGCACCCCAGTTTAAACCTCATATCATGATGGAACTTCTAATGTGCCACACAAGTCAAAACATTAATAAAACCTGATACAGAGACACAACTATTGTTTTGTGCATATGCAAAAGTGCACCTTTATGAACCCTCCCCAGCTCCCCTGCCAGTATAAGTTAAGCCAAAAGGAAAATGACCATACTCTTCCCTTGTCTTTCCCCACCCAGCCTTATAATTTTCAGACGGTCCCTTATAAAAACTTTTTTTTTCACAGTATAAACAAAATATTAGTTTTACGTGTTTTTCATTGTTGTTCCAGAAGTAGAAAGCTCCGACTGCCCCCAGTAGCAGCAGGAGGGTCCCTGCGATGAGCACCGCGATCCCGGCCTTCAGGAGACGGCCGGTGGCGGCGGGCTTCATGGCCACGGCGGAGTAGGCCTACGGTAAAATAAACACACCCAAAAAAAAACACATGTCCACATACTCAGCATCACTCCGGTAGATTAAGAAATCAGTTACTGTGTGTGGTGAACAAGCAGCTTCTGGTTAACACAAATTGATTGCTGGGATAGATTCATGTAAAATATGGCTCACAGGGGGGTTTGGTCATCTGTCCAGCATATGAAAGATCAATAACTCAACACTGTGGCCCGTGAGTGGCCCCCACAGATGTTCCTACAGTATCCTGCACTATAGACCTCCCCATCCCGACCACACTGAGCTGTACTGGCCTGTATGCAAACTCACCGGAGGCATGAACTGCTGCAGGTCCTCCGGTCCCGCCGAGGCGATCGGTACTTTCTCTGAGTTCCCGGCCATGACTGGAGCCAAACACCTGAGGAAATCCCACTCCACTAAGTCCTCTCTCTCTCTCTCTCTCTCTCTCTCTCTCTCTCTCCCTCTCTCTCTCTCTCTCTCTCTCTCTCAGGAGGAGGAAGGACACTCCTGCTCGCTCACGCAGGCAGGTCGCGTTTTATGCTGTAATGTGAAACGGTGCACACCCTTTCCAAGTTCCGTAACTTTAAATTAAAAGGTGAAACATAACCTCCAGTTGATGATCACCGCATTGTGAGCAAGCGCTAATTTGAGCCCCGAGTTAGGCTTTCTTTGAGAAAAGCCTTAATCATTCTTTCTCTTTGAAGATCATATAGGCTGCTCATGTAACTTACATGAGTTTGATTCCTGCTATGATCCTCAGAATTTCATATCGTTAAGCTTTATGACAGCCTCGGTGGGAAGACTAAGATCTGTTCAGCAATTAAGAAGATGATGAAGGAAGGGTGAGGCTGTCTCCTCGGATCACCTTTGCGCGCACCCCTTCCATCCCTCCGCCCTCTCCCTCCTCTCAATGCTTCCACACACGGTTGCGGGTCAAAGGTGACTGGCGGAATGTCGCATGCTTTCTCCAGCTTGGACACGGTGTATTTACATGACAGCGCGCAAAAAAAAAACAAAAAAAAAAAACGGCAGCTTGCTGGGCAGACTATCTTGTTCCTCTACATCTTCTATATTCGAGTCCAGAGCTGCGTTGCTGTTAGGGGGGAAAAAAATGCCCTGAACCCATGAATGATAATGGGGGCATTACGTAAGGGACGCAGCGTGCGCATTTGGCAGATAGACAAAAAAAACATCCTGACAGGGTAGCAGGAGGATTTGCTCACAAGGACTTCATGTTCTCTGACAAAAATCACCTGTGTTTGAAAGCCTATCAAACTTATCCTCAGTTAGACTCCCTCTCACGCGTGCCTTCCTTTTCTGAGACGAACAGTAAATGCGCCTTTACGCATACACTCAATCTCATTAAGTCTCCTCCATGCGCGCATTTCAGGTGGTAATGATTTATGTAATGGAACTCTGAGCATATCTCTGATTCTTGTGTTAATGTGCAGGTCTTAGCCGGTAAAATGCAGTTATCAAGTCCATGAAAATGAGAGAGAATAACTGTGAACGCTCTCGCTCTTGATGTGCGTGAGGTGACAGAGTGATTTGCTAGAAAACCTTGGCGTCTGTTCTGGCATCACACCAGCAAAATCGTATCCACAAAGGAAAAAAACTAAACTGACCTTCTTCGGTGGGCTGCAAGGACAGAGGCTGACTACTGCAATAACAGCGACGCCTGTTGGCTTTTACCAGTGACTGATATCCCTGCGAGGCATTCACAAACATGCTGCCCACCTCACCCGGCCCACCATCTCTCTGAACAAACACACAACTCACATTCTCAGAACAGTATTTCAAAGTTTATTTTCTCTCAGAATATTGTGATGATAAAAAAAAAAAATCTGTACAATTTGCCTACTTATTATTGCATTCAAATCACTTCATACATCGTTATCAACTTGATACATGGTGGGCCCTCAAACTGCACAGTTTCTGGGGCCATTTTAAATAGTCAGCGTGCTTAAAGATCAATAATTACAATTCGTATTTACATATCTTTGCTTAATTATTACTCTTATAAAAATAAAATCTCTGTATGTACAAAACTTGCATATGATACACTCCATGTCCAACAAAATGTCTCAAAGTGATTGAATGGACATCAAATGTGGCTTTTACAATAAAACACAAATATTAGGATATAAACTTATATGCACACTCTCCACAGCAACAAATAACTTCAGAAAGTTACAGTTTTCATTGTCAATGAATCATAAATTAAAACTTTGAATACACTATACATTTCTTTGAGAGTGAGCTTAGGTGTGTGCGCATGTGTGTGCAATGTCTGTTTTAGACATCATTGTTGGGACAGTGTGTTGGGGTGGGGGTGTAAACAGGGAGGGTTACGTCACTGATCTCCTGCACCCTCGCAGGCCTCGGTGGGGTCACCAGGACGTAGTCGTACTCTCTGTGCAGCACCTTCTCGTACACGCTCTGCAGGCCCACCGTTTTGGGGATGTGGGCCTGGTAGTAGTTGTCCCTGCGCTGGGGGTCCCGGGGCAGGGAGGCCGTCTTGGAGAGGCTGCTGAAGGAGGAGAGGGTCGGGGCTGGAGAGGGCGCCGCGTTGGCTCTGACTGCTGAGGGGCTCCAGCAGCGATCTGAGTGACCCAGGACCTTACATTCGCTGGTGCAAGCCCACAGACCTAGAAGAGAGGGAGGAAAAAGGAGTGAGGTTAGATTTAAAACCAAAGTGTGACATCTAATTAACATCATTTTGTACAGCCATTAAAAGGTGCCATTTTTCTCGCCCTTACCAGGTTGGCCACCCATGGGAGGAACCACTGCCCCATCTTTCTTCAGGCCAGTGTCTCCACTGACATCACTGTCACTATCATTGAAGTCACTGTCCCCCTTGCCACTGTCTTTGCCACTGAAGGCCGGGTCCCTGGCAGAGATGGTGGTGTAAGAGTTCCCCTTCCAGATAGTGATGGGCCTCACAGCCTCTTTGCCGTTCCCATAGCCAGGCAGAGTGGAGTAGCCCTGCAGGAGGAGACCAGAGAAAGAAAACAGAGGTTAGTGTCTGCCGGATGAACACATTGCAGATTGCTCATTGCTGTGTGCCACCCCACACCTCCCACCCCTCCCCTGCTGAGCACAGTGTCCCAGAAGTGCATCTCACCTCGTGTTTATTCCCTCGGAGCTTGCTGTTGCTGTCTGAGTCATACACGCAGGGCACCTCGCTGCCGTCCTCTGAGGCCGAGCACCTGTCACTGCCCCCGGGGTGAGCCGGCGTGAACCCACCGGGCTGGCTGCTGTAGGAGTGTCCCTCAAAGGCCGCTCCTCCCCCGGTCCCGTGCAGAGGCAGAAGCGGGTTGTCCGCCACATGGTTCCTGCCCCTCTCCAGCGTGCCCTTCTCCCCGTACGAGTCGCTGTCTTCTCCGCTTTTGTCCCGCTTGCGCCGGTTGCAGGTGGTGGCGATGAGGATGATGGCGAGCAGCAGGAGCGTGCAGCTCCCCGCGAGCACAACGATAATCACCACCGACAGGTCCCACTGCGCGTGCACCTCGTCCCCGCTGCCTGCCTGGTATACTGTCCTGTCGCTCGGCGGGGAGCCCGCGATGATGAGGAAGTGGAGCGTGGCGGTGGAGGTGAGCGCGGGCCGCCCGTTGTCACTCACCGTCACGGTCACGCTCAGGGTCTCGTCCACGTCGTGGCTGAGCACCTGGTTGAGGTAGATCTCCCCGGTGGCTTTGTTAACGGAGAACACGGAGGGTTCACCGGTGGCCAGCCCGTAGGACAGCTCTGAGTTCACGCCCTCATCCGCATCCCGCGCCTCCACCCGGGTGATGACGTAGCCGCTCGGTGCGTCCCGGGGCAGGAGGACCTCAGCGGAGCCGTTATTGAGAGCCGGCTGAGTGATGATTGGCGCGTTATCATTCTGGTCCACTATCCTCACATAGACATTGGCGCTGCCGGACAGGGGCGGGGAGCCGCCGTCGCTGGCTGTGATGCGGAGCTCCAGCTGTTTCATCACCTCATAGTTGAAGCTCCGGAGCGCGTAAAGGGACCCGCTGGCGGGGTCCAGTGACACGAAGGTGGAAATAGGGGAACCCATGAAGTACGTGTCCGCCAGTTTGTAGCTGACCTTCCCGTTTGACCCCATGTCCATGTCCCGCGCCACCACCGTGGTGATGTATGCGCCAGGCGCGTTGTTCTCCACCACCGCCACCTCATACACTGGTTTACTGAACACAGGAGCGTTGTCGTTCTCATCAGTCAGTCTTATCGTGTACTGAGTGATGGTCCTGAAGGGAGGGGAACCCAGATCCTCCGCCACTACTGTGAGGTTATATTCGGGGATTTTCTCCCGGTCTAACGGACTGGTACTCACAATCATGAAGCTGTCCTCGTATGCCTGCTGCAGTCTGAAGTGATCGTGTCCGTACAGCGTGCAGTGCACCT
Source organism: Heniochus monoceros (assembly GCA_029783685.1). Classification (NCBI taxonomy): domain Eukaryota; kingdom Metazoa; phylum Chordata; class Actinopteri; order Chaetodontiformes; family Chaetodontidae; genus Heniochus; species Heniochus monoceros. Next base: position 6,802,213 of record JAPZEA010000004.1, on the reverse strand, counting down.
GTCCGTTAGCGCCGGAGTCTCTGTCCGAGGTGCTGACCAGAGCCACGAAACTCTCCCTGGCCGCAGCCTCGGTGATGTACGCTATCCCCGCTGTGATGGACGTCATCGGGGTGATGGAGATCTCCGGTGCGTTGTCGTTAACGTCCTGCACCTGCACTACAATTTTGCAGATGGCCGGGCTCGGGTTTGGACCCAGGTCGGTGGCCTGGACGTCAAACTCGTACGTGTTCTTGCTCTCAAAGTCAATCGGGCTCTCCAGAGTGAGCCGTCCGGTCTTCCTGTCCACTCTGAAGAGTTGTCGTATTTCTGTGGGCACTTGGTTCCCGAACCCGTACACCACCTCCCCGTTCAGCCCCTCGTCCGGGTCCTCCGCGTTCAGGTCCAGCAAGAGGGAGCCCACCGGTGCGTCCTCGGGCAGGTCCACGGAGAAGCTGTTCCTGTCGAACACCGGACTGTTGTCGTTGTAGTCTTTCACCTTGATGTTGATGCGCGTTGTTCCGGTGCGGGACGGGTTGCCACCGTCCATGGCGACCAGCTCCAGCGCGTAAGAAGCCTGCGTCTCCCGGTCCAGCTCCTTCATGAGCACTAACTCCGCATATTTAACCCCGTCGGCCCTGCTGAGCACGTCGATTGAAAAGTGACTGTTCACGGAGATCTGGTAGCTTTGGATGTAGTTCACCCCAACATCGTCATCCACGGCGAAGTCCAGCGGGATCCGCGTGCCCACCGCTGTGTTCTCTGAGATCTCCAGACTCGACTCTTTCCGGGGGAACTCGGGGGAGTTGTCGTTGATGTCCTTGACTTCCACCTCGACGTGGATGAGTTTGAACTGCTCTTTGGAGAAGCTGACCACGTCGAAAGCGATGAGGCAGTGCAGGGTGTGTTTGCAGATCCGCTCCCTGTCTATCCTCTCTCCTATGGTCAGCTGCCCGTCGCTCTCCCTCAGACGGATGAAAGAGGAGTTGAACTGTTTCATCATCCTGAAATTGGTCCTGGAGCCCCCCGACGAAGAGGCACTGGAGGAGATGTCCTTGGCCAAGTTTCCAATCACTGTCCCTGGTGCGTCTTCCTCAAATGTCTGATATTTCACCGTCTTTCCTTGTGTGACAGCAGCCAGGCTTGCCAAAGAGACGCACACTAGCACCAGCAGCCCGTTCCACCCTATTCCTCCCATCTTGACACCTTCACTCCAAAATAATGAGAAATTCAGCAACTGTCCGCACTGAGTCCACTTTAAAGTTTAAACAAAACGTACCCGCAAAAAGCTACTCCTTCCCCGCTCTTGTCGACTCTCCGGGGCTCTTTATTTTTTTGTATAAAGCCTGTAATAAATATTCCATATGTCTTTCAATGCGCACTCTGGATGCGCTCCTCTCTCTCTCTCCCTCTCTCTCTCTACTGGAGGTGTGCTGCTCTCTCAGCGCAAGAGGGCTGCAGTGTCTGCAGGAGGGTTTATACGGCGAGGCATGCAAATGAGCCGCACTGTGACCAATCCGAGCTTTGAGAGGGGAAAAAAAGGGGGACTTCTGAAAGACCTCTAAACCCTGTTTAGAGATTCCTGGACTGTGCGGAGAAACTTGGCACCCAATATGTGGGCTAAACGCGGGGCTTGATTTAATACAGCTATAGTTTCCGTTGCTTGTTTATGTTCCTCGGGCTGTTAAATGAGTCTGCGCACCGACACATGGGTGTAGCACAGAGATGCGCAGTGTCCCTGAGCTAGAGGACAAAGCATTTGAATAGGAGTATCTGTTCAGGATGCTTTACCCTATAGGCGCACTTTGAGTGGAAAGAGATTTATGCTTAAACACTGTTAGGTTGGATCCCCACGCACGTGTGCAGTGTGACCCACTGGAGTAAAAGGAGTCACTGGCACAGGCTGAGCTGCCCCGGTGACCTCTCCACCTCAGATAAGAAAATAACACCACGCATGCAAGAATGTGACACGATTCGTCCGCTTCTCCAACCCCAGAGTGCCCTGATCTACTCATCCAGACAGATAAGATTTCATATAATGGACTTATGATGGACCCATAATGCTGAGACAGCTTAACATGCTGAATAATAGCAGGGCCAGAGATTCAAAAGAATGTGGTGTAACTGGTGGTAATAGCATCATTTTAGTGCCCATTTTATTCTCATTAATAAATTCCATAAATTTGCTCTGTCGCCTATTATTCGTCCCCCTAGTGTCTTGTAATCCAGTAATTGTTTGCCTATCAGATCATATCTGAGGCTAGAAAGGACTATATCCACTTAAAGATTGATTTTATTCTAATTCGGTCTCAGCTCAGATCGGCTCACGAGATGTCTTGTGCGCGAGAGAGGGGATTTTTTAATTAAAGCCAGTGTAACGGCCCGGTTTAACATGCGACTCTCCTCGGCCTCGCCTGCCAGAACAGAGAGGCGCAGGTGAAGACGACACACACACACACACACACACACGCAGGCGGTCACGCACGCACTCACACAGCCTTCCATGAACCCGTTACAAATGGGATTTGGCTGTAAACGCAGGGGGGATTTATCAGGATTTCAATAGTGAGATTATATCAAAGGCGTATGAAGCCCTCGTTAGTAGCGGCGGGATAATGGCATGGCAGGGTCTCCCTTTGCAGCCGTCCATACCGGTATTGTGGCCCCTGAGCTGGTCTGTGGGGACCCTAACCCCTGCTGCCTGCATGCAGCCCTCCGCCTAACTGCAGCATAATGAGGCAAAGCCACATGCAGCCTTTGTACCATCCCTCCATCCCCATTCTTCCCCCCTCTTCCCCAGGCCTGCCCCGGTCCCGACCAGGACTCCTTTCATTACAGGGAGATGGGAGATGAATTGGCCTGGACATCAGGGTCCCTCCTATTAAAATACATTTAGAGAGGGACCGGGGCCCCGTCACGGCTCTTTAGGAGATTTTCTCATTCTTCCCATTGGACCCAGTCTCTCTTTCCCTCTCTTCCGTCTTCACCCTCCACCCACCCACCACCACCCCTCTCTCTCTCTCTCTCTCTCTCTCTCTGTCTTTCAGGGGCAACACTTGCCTTGCAGTAGAGGCTAATATCAGTTGGCATGTTCTATAAAGAACCCATCTGCCACAGAAAGTCAAATAGGAGACACCTGAATGGACAACATCTAGTCAAGCAGCTTGCATAGTTAGACACAGTCAGGCCTGTCCTAAACGATAAGGAGACAGCATTCTGTGATTAATTAAGGACATCACAGCAAAATGATCAACCCTCAGGGACGTTAAATGCTACCACTTTCCAGTCAAGTTCTTTCATAAAGACTTTCAAAGTTGTAACTAATTATAGCTTTATAGATCAGTTATGATGCCTTAATAAGAAGAACTTCTGGGTTGCCAGGTTGTGGAAAATCACTTATATTGATTGGACTGTCACTTAGGGACTGTAGGAAAGTTGTGAGGAGGAAGAGAGGGTCAGAAAGCAAGGAGGGTATATTTTTGGTCTGCCTCTTTGCAGTAGCTCCATAAATAGTTAGATCAAAAAGACAACCTTAACTTGGGACGTGGTTCACGATGTTGCAGAAAACAACAGCTCTCTTTCTGTTTCAGGTTTTTTTAATGTGTTCACTGGTGTCGCACATGAAAAGTATCATTGAGGTTTAAACTGAGGCACACCATTAAACACGCTGTACCATTTTATCAAATTATTGTAGCATGTTGTGGAGAGTATGCTCCATTTTTCAAACTCAAGACAGTTCAAATGAAACATTAATAACCCTGGCGAGGGCAACTTTAAGTCCAGCTCACCACACCAATCATGTCTGTGCAGTCCTTTAGTAAGTTGTTACTGTATGAGTTTATGTACAGATTGTGTCCACTTTTAGAAAAGGGTTGCAGACCATCTGGACAAAAATGCATTCATCAACAACTTACTAAGCTCTTATGAACGCATTGCCAAAATTCATGACATGCTTTGTTACAAAACTGATATAAAAACCAGCCAAAGGCATTCTTCACAGCCTGGCAACCCTGCAAATGTGTTCTTATTAGTGTTTATAACTGGTACATAAAACGTTAGGGTGCAAAGTAGCAGGATGAGATCACTGATAATATGAAGACAGGATAACTCCGATGAATCTGTTGCAGCAGCAACACTGAGTGAGATCCAAAGCACCCTTCTTTCGTTGTAAAGCATTGTGAAAAGCCCATTCTTGCAGGCAGAGAGGCTTTATTGAAGCGCAGTAATGATGTGCTCGCTGTGGGGCCGCGTGAGAATCACCGTGTTTATTCTCATTTCTTTATGTGTTTAGAGTACACAGCACTCTGACGGTATTCTAATACCGCTCAGCATTCTCTCACACACAGACAGACAGAGCAATCAAAAGCAAATTACACTATGTTGAGTCTCGCCTCGGGGATTAAACTCTCTGCACGTGCACGTGCGCGCGCACCAGAGAGACAGAGAGACTTTCTTACCATGTTTGACGGGCTTTTGCACCCACCCCCAAAAGGACACACACACACCTAAAAAAAAAAAAAAGAAAATAATTCTCTCACGTGATCACCGTGTCAATCTCGCCCGTCTGCACGCGAGTTCAACAATAGCAGAATTAGAGAGTGTCTCCAAAATCCCCTCTATTCTTCACGGGCCATATTAGCATTTTCTTTAACATATATAAATATATCTTTAGAGGACCCCCCCTCCTCTCCCTCCCTCTCCTCCTTTCTTTCCTTTCGCCTGCATTGTGGTCCCATTTGCTCTAGTGATCGCCGGGTATTTGGGGTCTGAAGCCGGTCGCCCGATCCCTGCCTCTTGTTGGGGCTTAACTCATTGAGATGGAAATAGGCGATTTGGTCTCTTTTGTCCAGCAGATAAGCGCTGGAGGGAGAAAGTGGGGAGAGGGAGCAGGAGGGTGAGAAAGGAGGGATGTGTTTGTGTGTGTGTGTGTGTGTGGGGGGGGGGTCTAAGATAATCGATCAGCCCGCTGTACCCCCCTCGCCCTCCCCTCCCCCCTCAGCTAACCTTTGCTTAACTCGCGTGCCATCACAAGCGCAGAGTCCTGGGCTAATTGGTTCCCAGCACTAATTATCCAATTATCGCCTCTCCACCGGAGAACCGCACTCCAGGGCTCGTCTGGGTAATGGCCTCATCCTCCACTATTGATGAAAATGATTAGGAGTGAATGCGCCCGTCAGCTCCGGAGCGCAGCACTTGAGAAACTTGTGTCACGGCCCCGGTTTAGAGGTCTTAAAGAGAGGATCTTAAACGGGGCTGATTCGCCCATTCAGCCCGTATTATTCCTAAACTCTCAGCGAAAATTGAATGCATGATGAAGTGGTGTGCAGGTTAATTAGGCCCTTTTGTGTGGCCCTTATAAGGTAAGAATAGAGGTTGTAGGCTGAGACTCCGTGTCTGACACTTGTGTTGAGGTCAAAACTTCCACAGTGATTTCCATTGCAAAGCGTGACTTGTTTGGTTCAGAAAATCTTATTTCTTATGGGCTAAAAGTGACAACTTATTTAACAGTTGTTTCTTTAAATTTCTTTAAGGGGCTATTGTAAAGCAAGGCACTGTCAGGGTTATTCTTATTTCAATATTTCATATTTTCAATCCAACAAAAAAGCCAAACATTTACTGGTTCCAGTTTCTCCAGTGTGAGAATTTGATGCTTTTATTTGTCTTATGGCAGTCAGCTATAGCCTGGATCTTTGGAATATTGGTCCAATAAAACATTTGAAGGCATCACCTTGCACTGGGAAGTCTCTAATGGAAATCGCCTGATGTAGCCTGAATATGGCCAACAGTTGAGTGATGTACAGGTTGGTACAGCTTGTTTAGTCGTGTACCCAAGTTTAAACCTTCATATCTTGATGGAATTTTGGACAAAGGAAAAATGACAAAACTTCCATCAAATAATTGTCTTACAGACCCTGAATCAGTGACATAAATTAGTATATGTTAATTAAAGATTTGTAGATGGACCTGCACCAAATTGCAGTCTAAATAAGCCTGCTTTAAGGAAAGCAACATAACTGATCATGCTACAACAGATAGAAATGTGGGTAGACTGTTTTGCGTTGTGACTGCTCCATCATGGGTCCAGTAGTCTACATGTAGCTCTGCAACAGGCTGCAGTGAGCCAGATCTGAAAGGAGCAGCAGGCATGGACTGGCACCAGAATGCCACCAGATTGATAACGTCCAGTTACTTTAAACGTTTATTCTCTTCTCTCCATCTCTTTTTCTCTTAGTTAACTTCTGCTCCGATCCATCACCTTCCATCCCATCTGTCGCTGATTGCTGCAACACATTGAATAAATTCCTCCCGACGAACAAAGCGGTTAACATCTCATGAATGCAGCTTTTTACACCCCATACACAGATTGTGGGGAAACTTTAAGGCCAGTGGAGTAACCATTGCAAAGAAATCTGTGCTGGGACACTCCCACTGAGCTTCCACTTCATTACCGGCATTGTGCTCGGGAGCGCGCAATCTGTGCGGCCGTCTCCGCCCGGCCCCGCCAGCTTTCTAATGAGTTTCCAATGATGATTTAAAGGCTCGTAGACCCGTTTCCCTCCAAGCTCCTCCCACCTCCCCTCCCAGTCTTCCTTTCACTGCTTTTGAATCTCAGCCGCTTTTGTCTAGAGCTGTTTCCATCACTGGATTCAGGAGAGGTCAGGAGGAGCGCACATAAAGATTCACACATCAGGCCTGAATAGAGGGACGATATAGAGGGGAGTTACACGGGGCAAACTTTGGCCCCAGCCTCAGTGTGACAGTGGGAGAGTCGGTTGGAAAGAATCAGAGGCTTGTGTCTGGTCTGGGAATGTTTTGAGAATATTCAAGAGCTACTCAAATGCCTTATTCCCTTATTTCAAAGACAAACAGGAACTTGAAGTTAGCGCGTGAGGTGGTGGAAGGCTCGGGGGCTGTGTGTGCGCACACCTGATGGTTGCAGTGCGCCAGATTGTGCCGCGCTTTGGATGAACAGATGGGGGTGGGGGAGTTAAGAGAAGCATGGAGGGAGGGAATGGCAGACGTCTGCATATCACTCATGTGAAGTTATGTCTCCTCTTCTTCTCTCCCCTTTGCATGCTCCACGCGCATAGAAAAAAAAAAAAAAAAACAGGCAGCCGCGCGGAGATGAGCTGCATTTGACGTGCGAGGTTGATGTAGCCAAAAGCAGGCTGGTAAGTGCCTGTGATCATCAATCAGCGGGACTTTGTCTGACGCTCATAGGAATATGTAGGGAAGACTTTTGCTGGCCGAATGGTTCCCTTAACGTCCTCCCTATGAGAAGTGAGTAATCACCTATACAGCAGTAACACGGGCATAATAACACACTGCATCACTGCATGAAATATGAATATGCATCTAAATGATGAGCATTAGACTGATGCTCATTTAAGAGCAGAGAGTAACACTTCTTAAACTTTTTAGCAGCTGCTCCAGAGACAGATCAGCTCTATCACACATGGTTATTTAGAGCTGACAAGTGTGACACTGAATAATCAGCTCTGAAAAAAAGTTGTGGTCACAGTTTTTTAGCAGCATGGCTCTGTGATCGCAATGTCGGTCGGTCTGCGGTTTGAAACATCTAAACAGCTTTTTGATGTATTGCTGTGCTCCAGAGACCCATAGTACACAGAGGATAAATTCTAATGAATTTGGTCATACCTGGATTTTTCCTTGAGCACCGCCAGCAGGTCAAAACTTTCACTTTATCAGCGAGACAACTACTGACTTTATTGCCACAAAGCTGTGTCCAGTCATGTCTCCTACTGACTTTGGTGATGCTTTAACGTTTCCCCAAGTGCTACCAAATGTGTCTGACATTCATGTCCCTCTCAGGTGTAATAACTTTTCATCTGGCACCATCACCAGATCAGTTTTTCATTTGTCCAGAACTTCAAATATCTGCAAAAATTCCCACCAGCCTCAGCTGTAGGTCTACTTTGTGTTTATTGCCAATTCTGAAATGTTAGCATGCTAACACGCTGCACTTCGATTGTGCACATAGTAAATGGTATACCTGTTTAGCATCAGCATATTAGCATTGCCATTGTGCACATGTTAGCATGCTGCTGTTAGCTTTTAGCTCCAGCTATGCTGAAGTAAAGCTTCACAGATCCGCTAGCTTGGCTGTAGACTCTTCATCTTGTTTCTGCAGCTTTCTCAATAAACAGTATGTGTCTGACCATGGAAGTTTATTTTTGACCACTGGCAACAGTGTACATAACAAAATAATCTCAGCTCAGTGGTCCACTTACTAGCTCCCGGGGCTTTCAGCCACTTCTCACTGTCTTCTTCAGTGAACGCAGCTGGCTCAGGTGTCATCACATGAACTAAGTGGGGTCTAACTTAAATTGCATGATGACAGTCTGCATGTTTTATGTTCACTCCTAACTGAAGAGCTTACTGGTCTTGTATCAGAGCGTTCATTTTAAAAGACTGTGAAAAGGCTTCATTTGTCAAAATTCAGGGCGCTGCTCTGCTCATATGTCTTCTTTATACTGATCAGAGACATCAAACACTCCTGATGAGATCAAAGATTTTCATCTGCAGCCTAATAAACAAATAAGTCTTTTTCTTTTTTCTTTTTCTTTTTTGCTATGTGGGCTTAAAGCATTTTATCTTTAATGATACATTTTATTATCATAGATAAACTTTGCAACAGATTTCTCTGCCGAATGACTCCCATCATGAATAAAAACATTCTGAGGCTTATTAGCTCTTTAACTTTAAGCAATAACCCACTAACCTACTTTATAGACTCCATGAGTCACACAAGACAATCACGGAGTGCATTAGCAGCCAAGGTGGAAACGCTTCTTAAACTTGCCTATTTGATAGGCAACAGAACTCCCACTCTCACTTACTTTGTAATTCCTCTCTCTTATCTCCTCTCCCACTCCTCTTCCATCTTACCTTTTCCTGTTTCTCTCTCTATTTCTCTACTTTGTCTTGCCGTTTTAAGTCGCTGAAAGCGCTATTTAGAGCACGGCACAGGACTATATTAATGTGACTAAAGAGGACTGTAGCCTACAGGTAACACAAGTCCAGCTGGCAGTAAACTTGGCGCTGCGGTTCCTCTCTCACAGAGCATTAAAGCTCCCCTGTTTATGGAGTCACCCTCCATAAACAATACTATATAATTCTCTTTGAACGTTACAGCACATGCCTCATATAAAACAACGCAAAATATGAGGGGACACCATGTACACCCACACATGCAGTATACAAGCTCCACACACACACACACACACACACACACACACACACACACACACAGCAGGCACACGTGCACACAACCACAGCATTATGCGATCAGTGTGTCCTCTCTGCATGTGCCAGCTAGACTTTGAAGGGAAGGCATGTTGTCTCCCCTTGAGAGCAAACAACCGCAGAAGACAAATAACTATATTCACCAAATAGTCTATATGCACCAAAACGCCCAGCACCAAAAAATCTCTCTGCTCACAATAGAGCTAATCAATATTTCAGCAGCCCAGCCTTGATTGTTCATGCAGGCCAAGAGAGGGCTAATGAGGCGAAGCTGCAAAGACAATGTGCTCACCAAAGTAGGCTATCTACTAAAGGACAAAATGATCTTTCAGATCCCCTGGATCAGTCGTACTCGGCCCAGGATGAGATGCTACTGAAGTGAACCACTCGAGACCCTCCGCTGGATGACAGCTTATGAGTAGGCATATCTGTCTGGGAGAGCACAGATGTGGTTCGCTCTGATCCGCTGTGTCAGAGTCCTCACGCCTCATATGCTGTTTGTTGTCTGCGCACTTTGAATCGCGCTTTATGTGGGAAAACGTGATATGCAAATAGATGACGCTTGATGGATTGACACCGAATCGAGTGCTCGGAGTTGTGATGTTTTAATCAAAGTTTTGTTAACTACAAATAGGTCTTTGAATGTTGCACTGAATATTTAGAAAGACAAAACGTTCATACCAGCGTTGCTAAGGGACCGTACGACAGTGATTAGGGGTTTGGAAAAGGGCTGGGGAGCTTTGGTTTTTCTTCTAGTTTTAAATGTATATTTTATTTCTGCCTTCCTTTGTAATATACTTAATAATTAGAAGCAGTCACATCAATAAAACAACTGTAACTTGTAGAGGAGACAACAGTTCTGTCACTGTGTCAGCGTTTTATTAATGTGTAGATTGGTGGCGCACAGTGAAAGTTCCATTAAAAGAGGACTCCACGATGTGCTGTTAAATGCTGGCTAATGTAGCCTCAAGCAGAGGTGACGAGCAGCTGCAGAGTTCTGGTAAGATCACTTCTTTCTAACTCCACACCCTCACATTTTATTCATTTTAAATCTTGTAGTCTTCAGACCCAACCATCGCCGATTCAATGTCATTTGAGGCAGCAAACGTTGACATTTATTTATCAGATTTTACGCAGCTCCCTCTGGAGCCACAAACAGCTTTATGCAACATCTTTCACATGCAGTGGCACTCCTCAAGACCTGTAAACAGACTTTGATGAGCAAGACGGAGTTCCCCTTCAAGATACGTATGAAGGTTTAATTTGGGGTCCAGGATTAAGAGCTGCAAAAATCATAACAGTGTTATATTGTTTTGACAAAGGATGGTTCAAGGAAAACACTACTAACAGTCCCTAAATGTGATGCTGTGATGATCCCAGATCTGCACTTCACCCAGAAACAACCTTTTGACTTCACACTGGTTTTATGAAATGCTGAAATAAAAAGTGTTTTGGTTGCAGGACTATAAATTTAAATGATAAAGTTAAGAAATGCTATTAGCGTGCAACATTTTGGGTCTCCAATGCCATCAAAGAGGGAAAAACAAGCTATGTAAACACAGAGATCCTTGCAGGCACACTAACACACACAGCAGGCAACACCCAATTATCTTTGCTCACAATAAATGAGAAATAGTCAAATTAGTATTGGGCCTAGGAAGTATCTTCATAGATTAGAAAATAAAAAGTGGAGGAAAACATCCTCCCTCACAATTCCTTACAGACCCTCGACACAAAGCCAAATGTAGGCTATTTCATAAAACTACAACCCTGTGTCATCAAAGCTCTCCCTGCGGAGGCGTTATTCTTGATCGCTCCTCCCGTCTAAGCGCCCTATTTCTCCACATAGTCATCTTTGTTTGCAACACTTGTCTCGCGTCACCGAGAGGAAAAAACCCGCGTTCGATTCATCTTAACAGTTTGTGTGTCACTGGGGAAAAAAATGGGTGAAACTTTAAAAAATTCAGGCTTTGTTGCCAGAGAACAGAAGGCTGACAAAGTTTTATAGAGGCAGCCATGAAGTTCTGCCTCATTAGATAGAATAGCTGTTCTATATTCAGGGTCTCTGTGGGGCTAACAAACGCAATGAGTGGGCCAAACTCGGTTCGTTCCGCCAGAGCAAGAGCCCTTTTGTTTGTGTTTGGTGGGTGGGGTTGGCTGGGGTACAGGGGCCAGGCGGGCCCTTCAAAACCTGGATTTCACCACAGCTGAGCAGACTGTATCAGGAGGAGAGTGTATGAAATGGACTAACCCTGCAGGATTTGCAGCTCCACAGCTTGTCCTTAAATGATTCAATCCAGCTGGTTACATCACTGCACAGACCCACGTTGATGCCTACCATGAAGTGAAAAGCACTACAGGTGTATGATCTTCCCACACTGCAGCACAAAGGAACCATAATGTTGCAGCTGGAGCCGGTGATGAAAAACACTGAGTGAATAATATCTTTGTCAGGTGCTGAGATTTCACACAACTCACTACCAGGCCAGCATTTTTCACGGAGATATTTCAAAACATGGTTTCAGCTCATTTCAGTTTAGGTCTTTTTGTAGCCTTGGCTGTTATTTCTATTGATCCTGATAATGTTATTCACCAAACTAACTGCTTAGATCTGGGATGACAGCAACAGTAGTCCAAAAGGCAGCAAGACACAGGAGCATTCAGACGGTCAGACATGTTGTAAACAAGCCAGCTGTTTAGCCAGATTATCTACACCTCATTATTTGGAGGTAAAACAGAAAATTATGACAATAATCACCTGAATCTATGAGGCTAACTACTACAGTAATTATAACAGGTCAGGGCTGAGATTCAGTCTATAACTGTGATGTTCATAATGGATGGTTTAATCACCGTTTTACTCCTTCACCTTCATTTTCTCTACATTTGCTTAACCTGGAGTTTGTTGCTGTGATCGTCTGACTGTGTGTTTCTTGCCTCTTTTGATTTCCCAAATCTCAGCAGTTAACTTGGTCATCACAGTGTTATCATGACTGACAGAACCAATGGCCAAACATATGAATTGTAATAAACAAGAATTGCCCTTTAAAGCTGCTATAGTCAATAGTTTTATATTTAACAAACAATTCAATGACTATATGTTACAAGAAAGATGCTGCTCATATTGACGAACCCACAGAGAATTATTACCTGACCCTGAAGCTCCCCTCAGAGTATTTTAGCATCTTTCAGCTCAACTTTCTGGTTTTTGTTCACTTTTGGTTCACCTTCACTGCTGTCATCAGCGTCATCTCCAACATCAGCAGTTTTCAGAGACAAAGCTTTGATAGGCCCTCCGTCTATTGTTTTTATTATGAGGAAGAAGTTATAGGAAGCACAATGTGTTCGACACCAAGTTAGCAGCGCTGTTCTTCAGAGAAACAAATCAACCAGGTGTCGACATTCTGCGCTATTTGACAGCAGATCTGTTTTAAATATTGCA
>JAPZEA010000004.1:6601245-6617402 GCA_029783685.1 Heniochus monoceros | reverse complement strand
CGGCCAAATGTAACATTAAGAAATGAATGATTCTAAATGCTAGTTTTTACGCTGAAGAGACAGTAAATGTATATTCATCCACACAAATGTACCACCATAAGCCTGTAGGTGTCCAAGAGACCAGGAACAGACAAGGATTAGAAAACTGAACAAAATAATGACAGAAATTGAGTTGCAGCAGGATTCAAGAGGGCGGCCATGGTTTAGGTGTGTCGACGGTGAGAGATACTGTCAATTGCCAAACAACAAAGGCAGCTCCAACAGAGTGCGCTATATACCAGTGAATTCCCCCCCCCCCTCCTCTTTGTTTAGACATCTCAGGCAAGAGGGCTTCTAGGAATTTTCAACACACAGTGAGATATGAGTTGTCTGCCAAATGTCTGGCCATGCTTTTTTCAAAATGTGAATGACGTCCCAATGTACATAAGATATTGGAGTCAGGCTGCTGTCTGCCTGTGGAATGTCTGTGATCAGTGCAAGTAAACAGCGTGTTAACAAGCACGATCTCTAAACTAGAGGCGTATGAAAAATGCACTGTGGTTTGTCACATAGGTTTCTTCCTAATTCAGTCGGGCAGGAAAATGTAGCTGACTTGGTATGAAAGGAGAGCAGATGTGATGTTTGCTGTGTGATTGTGTGGCTGCACAGTGGGGGACAGAAAAACATAAAACACGTGAAGCAATTCGGTGACTGGTGTGTAAAAAAATAACCAAACATATAGTGAAGAATGCACTAAGTGGTAGATTTTATGCAGACAAACAAGATGCCCTTAAAATGCTCGCTCAGTACACTCTCTCAGAATATTTATGATTCTTTTTCAAACTGTGCAATTACGGTTTTATTTGCACATTTTGTACAAAGTTCAGGCTCAGGCTCACTACGTATGTTTATATACCAAAAAAAAACGGTTTAAATTGTTACAATAGTGCATGTAGCCACAATATTGAAAAAAAATTTGGTGCACTTATCTGACATCAATACTCTTTCACAAATCTTTACTGAGTCATGTTAACTGTTGTAGTAATGCAGTGTCGCAAGTGCACTAATTCATCTTGCTCATACAGTAGTAACACACTTTGGGGAAAACAGGACATCACAGGCAGTGTTTACGAAAAGCAGTGCCGTGGATGGAACAGAAAGTGGATGAAATGCACCAAAAAAGATCTGCAAGGCTGGGGAAAGCATGATGTCAGCTGATATGAAAAAGGCCTGAATTATGAACTGATCATAAAAATCACATGGCTACTTGTATGTCATGAATTGTAGCCACAGCTGCAGTCCCCCTTAGCATTTTAGCGTCTTTAAGCTCGTGGTTTTTCTTTTTTCAGCTGGCAACTTCACTCTTTTGGTTCACTCTCACTGCTCTCGGAATGTAGTTTTTCAGCTGCAGCAGCAGGCAGTTGTTCTCAGGTAAAAAGCTCTAAAAATCCACTGTACACTACCAGATCTGCACTAAACGGCACACAGACGAAGTTAGCGACTAGCTGGTGAACATAGCTAAAGAGCCAGATATTTCACTCACGAGTTGGTGGAGAACAAAACAGTGCTAAAAGGAGAGTGAATAATAGGCCTACATTCATCAGGTGGCCAGAAAGTCCAAATGAATCCTAATGTTGCTTTCTATCTACTGGATGTGTAAATAACAACTTCATATCAGCTTCAGAAGGCGATGATGCTGTATCTAAGTGCTGTGTGCACAAGGGAGCAAAAATCTATTCATGCAGGTTGAGATCCTTATCAGATTAGTTGACACTGTCCGTTTTTAAGAACGTGGTGTTCATATTCGTAAACAAATTCACTCTAGTGGTCTGCATCCAAGTAATACTCAGCATTTTGTCTGCTGAGTGCTTTTTATCTGGCCACGAAATACATACAGAGTGCCCAGAGAGTGGGAGAAAGGGGTCAACAGTGGGTCGCAACTCATTTTTACGCCAGGGTGGCTTAGCAGGTTTATACAGCTGTGAGTTCATGGCTGCATTAACCTGCATTAAGTATAAATGCCATTACATTTCTACTTGCCTCTGTGCATGTGGGCAGAGGCGTATCTCACAAGCTGCAATCGCCACCAAATTATACTGAGAGGTACTTACAATACGTCACGTTGTTTGCGTGAAATGAAAGCATGAAAGCCTGCATGTCCACACTCTGAGGATGATTTCGGTCCTGAGGGAGCTGTGAAGAGTCCAGATAGGTTTGAGTTTTCCTTTGCTACAAACTGCACGTTACACAAACTGAACTAGACAATGATGAGGTGGAAAATGTGCACAGACCACATGCAGGCATTATGCGTGTCGCCACAGTCGACAGTAACACATGAGTCGGACTACAGTCGGGCTCTGTAGACGGGGTCAGTGGAGGAGCAAAGTTCCAGCTCAGATGGCTGATTGGCAGGACAGCTCTTGGCAGGAAGCCGCCGAAGTGCAGAGATGCCTGCTCCTAATGGGCCAACACTGCCAACTCTCCCTTGATGATGAAGGGACTGTATGACCATGACAGTGACCAAATAATGGTCGCTTATAATCATCACTCCTTCAATATTTGTGCTATTAGCCTTACATTTCTCAAGCAGGTCTAAATGAGACTTTCCATGTAGTGTGTCACATGGAAAATGCCACTGAAGACAGGCCTTTAAAAGCCAATAAAGGCATTCCACAACAAGGAGCAAGGCAGTCAGCAGTGCACTATGTTCCACCTGGGTGTCAGCGGCAAGCCTGCAGAGCTTCCAGTGGTAAGCCGTCCTCCTGCTGTGCCCTGCTCATCCTCAATGTTTCCAGTGGCATGAACACAGCGGTCAACCGAGCCGAGACACAGCTCAACTTGGCAGAAATGGAGGACCAGAGATTAAAAGACACGAGACCGGCAGGGGAACTGATGGAAGTCAAAGTGCAATCTGAAGATCTGAATTCCACCCACAGTGACACAAGGCCTCCAGTTCACGACAGGGATCCCAAGAGAGTCAACAAGGGTCTTAAGGTAACTAATGTGCACCGCCGCAGGGATTTAACCAACAGAAAACACACATAAACCTGTACAGAGAGCACACAGCACAGGCCAAAAGATGTGTAATTAACGGCTGGAGAAGCAGAGAAGTTGACAGGTCAGTGCAGTAAACAAACCTGCAGCACATGCTCTGCATACTGTTCCTCCTGCCTCCACTGGACCAGATGTAACTGTAGCAATGCAAAGCTGAACTGAAGCAGAAATCTATGTAAACTGAATGTTTCGGAGATGATTCATGATGTTGAGGATACATGAAATTAAAAATGTCTATGCAGGCCAATGAGCTTCATTTTTCATCTAAGACTAGCGATTAAATCTGGTGAATATTAATATGCTGCATAATACTGACCTCAAGTGGACGTGATGATACACACACGCCTATTTTAGCCCCTGCCTTTAAGATCCCACACTGCAAAGTACAACAAGTGATGTAAAAATGTTTGTAATTAAAAACTGCTCAGTGCAGTGTATTTGTGCATGCATTCTGCATGTTGAGATTTTATAACATGTAGCTTCCATGCCTGCATATCCAAGCCCCCAGCTCTCAGTATTATATTTCACTTACACTTGGGGAGAAAACTGTCTCTTGAAATCAGTGTGTCTGTGTGTGTCTTGAGGTCACGTTTGAGGATGTGATTGCAGAGCCTCCTTCAGTGCGGAGCTTTGATAAAGTGTGGCTGTGGAGTCACGCCCTGTTCGAGGTGTCCAGGCTGTGGTGTTACCGCTTCATCTCCCTCCTCCTGGCCGTGCCGGTCTCACTGGCAGCAGGGCTTCTCTTCGCTCTGCTCAGCTGCCTTCACATCTGGTAGGACTGTTGTTACACTGAGATGACGTAGACTTACAGGCAAGGATGAAATGTTTTCATGTTTATAAGGATCGTTTGAGTTAGAGATGGTGACTCCAGCTTTTCCCCTCAACAGGTGTTTCCCCCCCCTGTTTTAGGAGTGTGGGAGGATTGTTATCAGCTAGATGAGCTCATGTTTTGTCCCTGTATCTCTCCAGGTTGATCATGCCCTGTGTGCAGCTGCTTCTTATAAACATGCACTGGGTCCAGACTGTCTGGCGCAGCATACTGAACATTCTCATCAGCCCCTTCTTCACCAGTTTTGGAAAATGCTGTGGTCGAATCACCGTCCATCTGGCAAAGGATACAGACAGATAGGAAAACATACTGTGTGAATGTTTGGTCAAAACAGAGAACATACAGAAAAAACAAGTGGCAACAGATTACATATTAATTCCTTACAGGTCGATTATAATCTGCATCATAATTGTTTGTGATTATTTTCTATTTTTGCTCACCTGTCATGATATTTGGCATGCTGTCCCTTCACTATTGATGTAGAGGTAACTCTAAGCCGGGACCTGAACATGCATGCGTTTGTAGAAATTGCTGGGTAAATGGTACTAAAACTATTTAACACGCAATTAGAGAAAATAGGATGCAAATGTGTATAAATCATTGCAGTTAAATTTAGAAAATTATCTACATAAAACAAAGATATTTGCCTGCAAAGCAAAAGAGACCGACACGCATTCAGAGGTGTTGATTCAGAGAGTTGAGAGCAACTTAACAGCCGCTTTGAGAAAAGCTGAATTATAGCCTTAATAATATATAGTGACATAAAGACGTTGTAAAAATAAAGTCTAATTAAAACACATTAATGAATCTCAAAAAATGTTTTGTCTGTCCTTGATTGTCATGTACTGTCCTGTTTTGTATGGAGATAAGGTTGACATGATCAGCGTTTTCTTCTGATTTCATTCAGTTCAAATATTTGCCATTTTGTTATTGAGGACTGCAACTTTATGTCGTAGCAAAGACGTAAAAGACATCACCTGGTGAAGCTGACCATCAGGCAGCAATAACAAAGATGCAAAAGTATCTCCACGCTCACATCAGATCCAGTTCATATCAAAGCACCGAGCACACGGTGCACACTTCAATGCAAACATCATGTTTTTGCACATTAATTCGAATGCAGTTCAGATAAATGTGAAGTGCGCTGTGCAAACAGAGGAGCAGAGTTACAATCTACCAGTCTCATCATCAAGCTAGGTTTGAAAGCATGTTTATTTACATTATGCAGCACTTTTCAAAGACTGTCACAAAGTGCTTTAAAGAGCAAACTGAAGAAAATCAACTGGACATGACAATAAAATGTTTTTAAAAAAAGAAGAAAACACTGCTTTATTCACATTACTTTGATTTTAACCAAAGTAAAAAATGACAAGTGTATCGGCTGAGAGCAATATTGGGTCACTCTGTTCGAGAGGCCCTTGAAGGAACAGTTTGACATTTTGGGAAATGTGTTTGTTCACTTCCTTGACGAGAGCTGGATGAGGAGGTCGACACTGCTGGCAGCAGAGCGTCGTATCGAACTGACAGACGTGAGGGTGGTGTCAATTTTCTCCTCTAACTCTTGTCAAGAAACTGAATTGTACCACTGAGGATTTAACATAACTGAATTCCATTAAAAACCTGCGACGAATGACTGCTTTCAGAAACTGAGGTATGTAAGAATATTACTTGTGCATAACAAATATGAAGAAGCATTTGTCTGTGTGTGTGTGTTCGTATGTGTCAAGTGTTCATTTCAAGGGAAGCATGACAGATATTCAGAGAGTAACCCGGGTTACTGATACCCACTCTTCCCATTACATTCTATATGGCTCTAAATATAGATCTGAGAGCCCTGTGTGTCTGTCTACATTAAATGGAAGACAGGAGCCGGTGCAGTCTCAGCTGATTGCATTGACACCCACAGCGGCAGAGGTATGCCCACCACCACTCTCTGCTGAGCTATTTCTGTCCCTCTGCCTCAGTGCCTAGCCGGCCCCCACTCTCTCCACTGCCACGCCAAGAGCGCTCCTCTAATTGGGTTGGCTCCCGATCACATGCGCTCTGATCCCAGTCCTCCCCTCCCTCCTCGTCCCCGTCTCTGCCACCAGGGAACCGGGGCAAGGAATGCCAATCCGTGCGCCAGAGTCACGCTTCCTGTACTTTTCTTACACCCCACCAGCTCAGATAATAGCAACAGAGAGCTGGGGGTGCTATGAGTCCTTGTACCACCTCTTTTTGGAGTTTGTTTATGCAACACGCTGATATAGAAAGCTGTGACTGATAGCAGCAACTGCACAGCTTAGGAAGACTGAATCAGAGTTTTATTCTGGGCGGACTCTTGAGTTTTATGTGTCGGGCCTTTCTACAATCAGAAATATCTGGAATCAGAGACTCAGGACCCACCGTGTGTGAACTCCATCCTGCACGAAACGACTGAACCTCTTTATTGTTAGGATTGTGGTTGTGTTGATTGGAATATGATAGCAAACTATATATTTTCATTTCTCCCCCTCTGGGACCCAGTAACTGAACTGCATTTTCTTTTAAGTCCATTCAGCTCTTTTACACGTTTTGGGGCGTTGCATCAGCAAAGAAACAGCATTTTCAAATGCATTTAGCACACAATATAAGCAAATCTCTCCGAACAAACCCTCCAAACAACAAAATAACACGGGATCAAATTAACAATAGATATGTGGATAGATTAAGACTGCAGCACAGCGTTACTACTCCACAGAGTGCTTGCCAACAGCAGGGTTACACTGACAGATGAGCTACAGTCGTAGAGTTTCTCCAGCTGGCATCATGACAACAATTAAGTTGACATCCACTCAACTACTGTACATCAACTTCTCTGGACTTTGTTAAAGCCACCTCACCACCTGACTTACAGTCATCAAGCATGATGAAAGTGATGCGCTGATGAATTAAGTATCCTACATTCAGTGCTCCAGGTGGAAAAAACAAGTGCCAGTGCCCGCCTTATTAACATGCTGGTGTGTGTATCAGCCGCTATCAGCAAATCATTAAGTACATGTCGCACAACATTTAAATTCATTTAACCAAGGGGACAACATTTTCAGTTCTAAGAATTAACAATAATTGGCCAGGAGGTGAGACCAGGAACAGGTGAGCGTCACGTAGTGCCTCCTGCAGTTTATTTGGTTTGTTTTTATGAATCGCCCGGAGAACCTGATATGGAGAGGGCGGAGGAGAGAACTTCTCACAAACTTCTGGTGCACAAGAAAAAGTCACAGTGCAAAGAGTGAAAAGTAGAAGTACATCATGTACTGTCTACATTAACAGAATACCATAATCCTTGTACTTGAGGTGACACTATTTTCGTTGTCTCTTCTGTTGTGCGCTTTGGCTCTGAACACACAAATGTGTTTTTTCTTTTCAGATGAAGTTCAGTATTAGGGTGTAAAACACTGTTTCAGCTAAAGCAGGAGGGTGTGTTTGTGCCTCACTCTGTGGTGGAAGTTCGTGCCACTGTGCAAACCCTGCCCAGTTAGCCCCGCGACTCTATGTGAAATGTGACACAACCCTGGGTTCTCCTTTAAGGCATGCCTTTTCCGTCCGTGTGCATTACATTGTGTGTGCGTGTGTGTTTGTACATTTTCTGTGTGTGAACAAAAACAGTCCACATGTAGCAAAATAACTTTTAACCGTTTATGTAACAGTCAGATACTACAGAATATTACTATCTGATCGCCTTGATTGTGTGATAATCAATGTGCAGTTATTCAAAGATCTTACAGTAATGGTTGGTATTGTTCTAATACACAGTATTGATGATTCTGACCACTTTTTGATTGCAGCTGACACAGTAAACTGCACATTTTTATGGATTATGGAGTTAAATCACTGGCGCTAACAGTTGGAGCTCTTAGAGCTCCTGAAAACACAACTTGCAAAAAGTATTTCTCAATAACATTAAATATTCATGACTAAATACGCACCAATCATAGCTTTATAATAAAAAAAAAACAACTTTTTTAGATATTATTTCTTCTGAGAATCAGACTCAAAAAGTTCTGTAACACTGTGTAACACTAAACATTCATGAATAGATAAGATAATAAAACATTTAAAAAAATAATAATTTAACACTCCAACACTCAGCTGAGCTGCGTCATCAGAACTGTGTGGGTGTGGTTTGATCAGATTTGACTAACAGTGACCAGACAACCCGCTGACTGTCTTTGATTCTGATTCAACCGCTGCTAAATTCTGATTGGTGCATGGAAGTTTGTGATCATCATTTTTCCAACTGAGCCCCGCTAACTTGAAACAAGTGAGACATTGTTACAAAAAACAAACAAACAAAATGCAATAACTGTGTTTTCAAGTAGCATCCGATCATTAACAGGAAGCTGATTAAGTAAAGAGCTTTTCAGGTCCTTTAATTATATGTATGTTTATTATCAATAATTGCTGTGTGTGTGTGTGTGCGCGTGTGTGTGTGTGTGTGTCCTGTTGGACTCACTTCTGGTCCAGGTGCGCCTTCGTCTCCTCTGTAGCCAGGAGGCCCGGCCCTGCCAAGCTCGCCCTGGAAAACAACAACACCATTACTGAGACATTGTTAAAACTCTTGTCCAACAAAAACAGCCATATAAAGCGCTCGCAGCTGAAGAAAAAACCTGGCAAAGGGCTTTCACACCGACAAGTTTGGGTCAGCAACACAAAGACCCGCCTCACATTTGGGCCATTTTTCAACACTTGTTCACTGATTGTATTCTGTTCAGAGTCTACACTAGAGCTCCCATGAGGCTTTGACATAGGCAGTCTGTTAGAATTGAATGTCTGGAGAAATGGTCTCAACTGAAAGTGTCAATTGATGCAAAGCTGAAAATCGTTTTTTTTCAACCTCGCTGGTTGGCAGTTTCAAGCTGTGTTGGATCTCACCAGAGGTCAAAAACAAGATTTTCAGCCCATGTTAAGGGACTCTTAAAAGAAAAAATTCTTTCAGTTTAATCATCATAACTTGGGCCCTTTTTTCATACTTTTGTCCATCATTTCTATTAATTATAATAATCTTGTACTTGCTAAGAGCTGGGCACATGTTGGCATCCTTGCTACAGTTAATTGAAGCATTAGTTGATAGCTGCTTTGATAACGGTTAGCTCGATCAATCTGGATAATATGTTGAAGTAATTCTTTTCATGTGTGGCTATATTTTCATCTTAAGTGTCACACATTAAATTAAAAATGGCCACTATCAGAATAAGATCATAATATGTCAGGGTGTTCAATGTCCTGAGCAATGTCCACAGATATGCCACTAGTTTCATGCAGTGCAGCCTCAAAGTAGCCTGTTTTGAAGTTACACACAGTTTTGAAAAGGTTAACGCAACACGCACTTGTTTGGAATCAGATGAGTATTACTGGAATCCCTGAGCGTTCATGGCTCAGACTGACACAGGTTCAGCCTTGCAGACCAGACGCTTGAAGAAACAAGTATGTGCTGAAAAGTTCGCTCTTACAAAAGTGATAAACACTCCGTCCAAATCTCCAAAGATATCTGATTTCCACATTCTGTTTTCTGCATTTGATACACACATTTTAGAAATAGAAAACAAAGTGTTGTAGTTTATAGGAGTTTTTAAATGGCTTTTCAGTTGAGGCGATTTCATGGCAAACAGCTGGGTCCAGCTGTGAGCTCCTCAGTACTGTTCCTTCTAATGAAAGCACCAACTTTGAACACTGTTGAAATGGAACGAAACACTTGACACTCTTCACCAGACCCTGCACAAGGGTTGAAATAGATATCGCTTCCTTTATCTGACTCAAGGCGCGACAGAAGATAAGAATATTTGCCACAAGAGGACGTCTTAATTTTAAGTTAATGTTGAGAAAAAGGCCATAAACATAACATAAAAATAACTAATATGTACAGTTAAGTGCTGTACACAGTATACTAGCTTGACAGTACAAATGATGTCAAGTACATTACTGCATGTGAGGATGCCGTTTTTCCTGAGTGTGTGAGGTAGGCCCAACATGTCAGTTATTCCATGTTTTCTGTACTATTCAGTTCAATTACCATTCATTGAGCTCTGATGAGGACAGGAGGCAGCACAAAAGAGCCATTGAAAGTTCTGACATCACGGAGGTTACCACAACTAACGCTTGTAACGTATTATTATTATTACACTGCCTGGTGCCAGATTAAAGAAACCATACTGAGGCTTTGGCTGGAGCAGACGGAGAGAAGAACTGAGTCAGAGGGGAAAGAGTGAGTGCTGATGTTCCCAGGAGGAGTAGAAACGGAGAATGGGAGAGGGGAGATGGAGCATGCAGGAGTGGGCAGCACTCTTGGGGCTCCAGCCACGTTTGCCTCTGTTTAAGCCTCCGCACAATGTACTCCCCCCCCCTCAACAAGAAATATGGATTGACACACATGCACGTACACTAGGAAGCGCGCTCGGGCACCAGTTCCCCTCTCCAACTGGAAAAAAAGGGATGCTGCCAGGGAGAAAAGTGGGTGGTTCGTACTTGGGGCTGTGCCGCCTCCTAAAACTCCACACAACAGGCTAATGAACAGTGGTACTATATGTACTATAGCTCCTGCGTGCCTGTCTATGTAAATGTGTGTGTGGTTATATTTGAGTGCGTCTTACAGGGTCTCCGTTGGGGCCAGCTGAGCCTTCCCTCCCCTGTTCTCCACGGGGCCCTGGCTCCCCCTGGCAATGAAAAGAACAAATATATAATGCGACCTAAAAGCATTCGAGACAGTAAAAATAGAGAAATGCAGACAGAGCCAAGTCTTAAACAAGGCTAGCTCAGTGGGAACGCATGAGGATAATATGACAACAGTAGGAGCTCCATTAAGGTCAGTGTGGTTGCAGTTGACTAAGCCAAACAGCATTTCCCATGAATTTCTAAGGAGGAGATGCTGACATCAGACAGCCCCTCAGTGACAGGGGAGCTGCTCTTCATCCCTCCTCCTCATCCTTATCATCACTTACTGGTTCTCCTCTTGGGCCTCTGTTTCCACGGGAACCTTGCTCCCCCTTCTCTCCAACTTGTCCCTGAAAGGATTTTAAAGACATTAGCACATATTTTGCCAGGTGTCATGAATTCAAACTTAAAGTCAATATTAATCCTATGTACTCTCTCCCCGCGGCCTCCATCTGTTCCCGGTGGGCCCTGAAACACACACACACACACACACAGAAACAGGATGTCAGATGACCCATTAAAGATCATAAAGCACGTAGATGTTTCTGTCATTCTCTGGAGCTTTATCGCTTACATCATCACCACGCTCTCCTTTGTCGCCATTGCTTCCAGGAGGGCCCCGCTCGCCCTGTCACGACACAGATATTTACACATGTATCAGATTTCCTGCTTTGTGTGATACACTTTGCGCACATCTGTATTTGTCGTCGTTCGCTCTGTCTCTTTGCATTGATTCACCTGAAGTCCCTGTGGGCCATAGTTTCCAGGCCTTCCTGGTTCGCCGTCTCTTCCAGGATCTCCCTGAAATAAACACAGAATGTCTTATTACAAACGGCCAAAAAACCATTTGAAATCTACAACTGCGCAAGTTTTATTTATTTTTTCATTTCGTACTTTTGCTCCTTTCAGTCCATAAGGACCAGGATCTCCCTTTGGTCCAGGCTCTCCCTGCATGCCCTGGAAGCAGGAAACACAGGCACAGTTTCAGCACATGATCATAAGCAGCTGAAGCCGCAACACTCAAGCTCGGAGGCGGCTGTGCATGTACACCTAGTTATGTGTGTGCATGTGTGTGTGTGTGTTTGTTTACAGTCTGACTATACGGCTTCATTTAAACAATCTGACAGCGGAGAATGTAAACGGAGCAGTGATTAAGAGCCAGAGGCTTCAGCCTGCCGGCCCCAGGGGATCCAGACGCAGGGCGTGATGCTGATCAGGGCCGCACCGATGGCGACCTTCCTAAACATGCAACGCTGGCTAATGGCTAATCTGTAAACAGTGTGGCTGAGCCTCAGGCAGATATGGACGTGGCCTCTCTAACTGTGTGTGTGTGTTCAAGAGAGAGTTTATGAGACAAAAACAGAACGATGCAGAGTGTGTGCGTTTCCTGACACCTGCACATCTGACTGACTGTGTATGTGAAGTCCTCAAACCGGATGTCATTGTCAGAGTGTGTTAACATCTAGTGACTGTCCATCTGGTTGTTATTCACGCTGTCTGCGATGTGTGACATTGATGTGAGTGGAGCTCCAGACGAGGCCAAAATGGAAGATCATAACAGTGGGATTATTCTGAGATTGACATCTACAACTCACGTCTGATCCGGGAGATCCTTTGCAGCCGGCAAGACCAGGGAAACCGGCTTCACCCTGATGAGGAAAACCAGAGATACGTGTCCTCAAAAGTCTTGACCAGCAAAAAGAAATACAGTCAAATATCCAGAGCTGTGCTGTTTGTGTGTTCGGGTCTGTAACTCACCTTTCGTCCATCAACTCCGTCCTTTCCCCTTTGACCTTTGTCTCCCTGAGAAAGAGAGAGAAGATAAAGAAGACAGAAAGAGTGAATGAAAGAGCAATTTAACTATTAGCTTTCAGAGCGATGACAGATAGCAGAACGTCCCTCTCATGATCAGACAGCTGTTATGAGGAGCTCACCTTGTAGCCTTTGTGCCCTCTTTCACCCTGCAGGGAACACACACAACATTAGTCAGCGGTGTCCATGAATTATCCAGCACCCTGGAGCAAATACAAGATGCCGTTTAAGTGTACATTTCGTGTTTGTGCGATGTGATGATACCTTTTCTCCTCTGCCACCGCGGTCTCCCTGGAAACAGAAACACACATATCAGAGTTATCATCAACGAGAAGGCGGCTAACATCTGACCTAGAGTCAGCGGTCATCAACAGGTACACAAACAAAAAATGTATAAATACTTTCATATTCACGTTTACAAATGTTTCCTAGCTTACATTAGTTTGCTTCTAGCTCATAAACATTTATGTGGACCTAAAAAGGTGGATTAGTGCTCGTCCTTTCATTTTTTCAGATTGGCGAGAGATTGCTAAAGAGATAACAAACATGTAGAAGTTAACAGCTCTTTTTTTTACATTTTACCTGGACAAAATCAAAGATAAACTTACAGCGCAGGATTAATATTGCTTTAAAATATTTTTGGCTGCTAGAAAGAAAGCCATCAGGTGGAAATGGCTGCAGACAAACAAAGGTCGACTGGGCTGCAGTCGTCCATGAAATAAACTGCATGGAGAAACTAATCTTTATATTAAGACTATAACATGAACAATATGTAAAACACTGGAAAAACTGACTGTGTGTGTATGACTCAGAAGTCTCTCTGGTAACTTTTAGTCTATGCTCCAGTATAAAGAATATCACTTCTGTTAACTTAAGTGCACTCTACCTTCATTCCACTGTACCCAACAGGGCCAGGATCTCCAATGCTGCCCTGTAACATAGAGATAGAAATATTAAATCATTTTAATGACACCTACATCCAGCCTGCATGACAAATCC
Source organism: Heniochus monoceros (assembly GCA_029783685.1). Classification (NCBI taxonomy): domain Eukaryota; kingdom Metazoa; phylum Chordata; class Actinopteri; order Chaetodontiformes; family Chaetodontidae; genus Heniochus; species Heniochus monoceros. Next base: position 6,604,063 of record JAPZEA010000004.1, on the reverse strand, counting down.
AAAGATATGTGAGTCACCTACCACGTCACCAACATCTCCTTTCTCTCCCGGCATCCCTGGTCTACCTGTCTCTCCCTGCAGAGAGGCAAAAATATGCAGACAATGTAGACAGCTGTGCATTCATGCACGTGGTTGCATTTGGTTTCTGACGTAAGGATTCATATGTTTTTATATCACATCCTCACACCTTAGCGCCAATGTCGCCGTCTGGTCCCTTAGGCCCTCCTGAAGCCTGCAGACAAAACAATAAAACACAAAATGAAATAACTGCTCCAAAAACAAAGCAAAAGAAGAAGTCATGTGGGTATTAAGGTAATAAATGGTTTACTTACATTGCAGTCGAAAGAGCAACACTGGGAAAAAAAAAAGAACAGAAAGATTATGAACAAAGCACGACAAGAGGCTGTTGTCTAAGCTGGAGACATGACCCTTTGTTTTCTGCTCTGATCCCGAATGAAATACTGAAACAATAATGTTCACTGGTGTCAACTGAGCTGAACATCACCATGTTTGACTGGCAGGTGACAGCAGGGCTGAGCTACATGTCCAATATTTAAGATAGAACTGCAGTGATTTTCTTGGACACGACTGTGAATATCACTGCAATCTCATGTGTTCATTTGAACTTCCTGCAGCAGTCCCGCCTGACCCCTCCTTGTTTCCTGAGCATGAGAGAGCTTAGCAGAGTTTACACAGCAGTGGAAACCAGTCAGAACAAGACTAAACAAGCACCTCAGATAGAGCAAGAGGGAAAAAAACCCGTCAGTAAACATCCTAGCTCTATTTTATTTTACTCAGATTTATTGCACTTAACAAACAATAAGCCATGACATTTTGCCAGAATAGTCCAGAATTTGTCTGAAATCAAGCTGCATCAGCAAAATTCAACGGAAACAATTCTGCTGTTGGGTGTTTCAGTGAAAAGACACAATGATGACTTAATCCCTCAGTTAAAACAATTCAGGAAGAATGAAAACTATCAAGATGCAAACTCCCAAAAAGCTTCAATTTATTTTATATTTATTAAACTAACCTATCTTTGGGATCTGCAATACAATTATGTATGCACAATCTTACTATGTAACTACTCATTTAAATGTAAAGGCAGTGAGCAAACACATACAAAAAGATGAAGTTAATTTCCTTTCAAAAATATCTTGAGGAGACGTACCGTATCCTTTGTCTCGTTTGTCTGAAAAGATGGAAAGAAAACAGATGTTAGTTCCAAATTCAAATGTTTCATTTTGTTTATACAGAAGAGAAGAGAAGAGAAGAGAAGAGAAGAGAAGAGAAGAGAAGAGAAGAGAACAGAAGAGAAGAGAAGAGAAGAGGATACATACGATCATATCAATGATGGTTCGGATGGTTCCTATCTTGGTGGATCTGGAGTCGTCGGCAGCAGTGAAGTTCTGCCTGTAGTTCTGGTCTGTGGCAATGACTGACAGCCTGGTGTCCTGGTGAGACAGAAAAATAAAAGCATCATCATCACGGGCCTGAAAGCAGCACCGACAGTGAAACATGCTTTCTGTACCGTATGTGACTGACTGATGAGACTGATCTCTAAAAACTGTGAAATCTTGTGATGTTGTGATTTTTAGTTTATTGGACCCCAGTTAGCAACTGCCAGTGTTGCTGTTAGTCTTCCTTATTTTAGACATAACAGACATCGTGCACAGTTAGATTTCAATAGTCTAAGAACACCTTAATTTACTCCCACCCGAGGCTTAGTACATCAATCACCCAGCGACTGGACGTATGTTTGCCTCCTTAGCACACTGAAATGTAGGTCACCTGTCCTTTTTTGTCTTACTCCAGTAATCGAGCCACAGAGGTCATACAGTGACAAATGACTCCTGGCAGCAATCCACACACCTGAACACACCTGAACACACCTGACAACGCATGTTTGTCATGAACGACGTCTCTTAATGACAGGTGCTTTAGTCTTAGACCTAAAAACTGATGACATTTTTGGACATTTCTTCTGACTTGACTTGATTTGACTTGACTTTAGTTCACTTCACTTCATTTTAGTTCACTTTCCTTTACTTGAATTCACTTCACATCGCTTTGCTTTAATTCACTTCACTTTATTTAACTTTACTTCAATTCACTTAAAGTTACTTTACTCTTCTTCACTTCACTTTAGTTCACTTCATGTCACTATATTTAAAGTCACTTCACTTCAGTTCACTTCCCTTCCCTTCTCTTCACTGCCCTTTACTTGATCTCACTTTAAGGTACTTGACTTTCACTTGAGTCTGTTTTTGGTCCAGCATTGTAACAAGGCTCAGTTCACACCATCAGCAGCATTCAACATAGACACTCATCAGTCCTCACCTCTTCAAAGGCTTGTTTGAGGGTTAAGATTGGTTTTAGGGTTAAAGTTAGACTTAGTTTGAGGTTAAAGGATAAGTTCAGTGAAAAAAAATGTTTTCTGAATTTGTAGCTAATATTAGGGATCAGTAGTCTGAGTTAGCCAAATCAAGTGGCCATTTTAACATGAAGATACAGTTTTTTTTAGTGGGGAATCCTTCTTTGTGTTTTTTAACCAGGAATGCATTTTTGCATTGAACAAGAATTTGGGATTTTGTCCCCCATGTCTTAAAATTGAGTCACACTAGGAAGAGATCACCTCACAGCTATTATAGACATAGGCCAATAACTTTTTCAGTGTACAAATGGGTTTCTAAATATTGTTTTAAGATATCATGAAAAAGCCCCCAAAATCATGGTTTCTAATCTCAAGCAATTCTCTATTCAACACAAATAAATAAGATGATAATAAGTTTTTAAAAAATCCAACAAATCTGCTTCA
>JAPZEA010000004.1:6272267-6286101 GCA_029783685.1 Heniochus monoceros | reverse complement strand
GTCAGCTGCATCCAATATTATATTTTGGTCTTTTTTGCAGTTTGATTACTCTCCTTTACAAACACTCAACCCCCACCCCTCCCACAGAGTGAAAACAATAACAGTACATCCACACACTGGATCCCCTTTTAGTTCACACACTCGTCTGGACACACAAGATATGACCAAACGAGATCGGGGCAGGGGGTGGGGATTGTGGGATCTGGATCCAGGCTCTGCTCAGTACACATGTCCAGTTTCATGTAGTGCTAGAGGACCAGCATTGAGGTTCTTAGATAAGAAAAGGGTTATCTGTACAGCAGGGGTCCCCTTTTGGTCATGGTTGGGAATGTGATGGGAAAGAATAGGTTTGGAGGAAGAGGAGGAGAATGACGAGTCATGAAGTAAGAAAGCTCAGCTTTTTGCCATTTTGTCAGAGGTTAGAGAGGAGGATCGCGGAGACAAAGATGGAACACAATTGTGATGATGGAAAAAGAAAACAGATGGGTGCAAACCTGCTCATTTCATGAAAAAAATCCCTATATAAAATAAATGAATAAAAGTAGCAACAAAAAGAAAACACATTCATCCATAATCTGATACATAATATGGAAAAATAAATGATGAGGAATAACATGATTCATTGTTGAGAAGGGGACTGAGTCAGGTGTGTTTGGAGAGAGGGGCTCAGTCAATCCTCTGAGCTTGATGAGGAGTCAGAGTCCTTCTGTTCTATGATGACATCGTCCATTAACGCCTCTTGATCCGAGCTGTCATAGTCACCTTGGGAAAGGCTGTCACCGCCCTCCATTTTAACGTCAAAGTCCGGACTGGTGACGAAGTGATGGGAGGTCTCCAGGTCCTCCTCATCCATCATGTAGGCTCCGTCTGAGACCAGAGTCTCTTCTTCAACTCCGTCCAGGTTGGGGTCCTCAGGGGTGGGATCTGGAGTGTGGTGATGGTGGTGGTGATGGTGGTGATGGCGGCGGCGGCTTTTCTTCGGGATCTCTGAGTGCTCGCTCAGTAGTCGGTGGAAGAGGGTCTCGGGCAGGAAGCCCTGTGAGAAGAATAAATATTATTAGAAACATTGGAAAGTCTTTCTAAACAACACTGCACAGCAAAGACTTAATAATATAATATCTTGAGTACGTACAGAGTTCCGAACAGTTTCCGACCAGTCGGGTGCTACAGCATTATCAGGATTCTCCTCCAGATATTCCCTCAGGTCTTGAAGCATCGGACAGAAAGCAGCTCCAACCTACAGAGGAGAAACATTTGGATGTTTGTCTGTTAGTGAGAGATAACACACGACCAACAAATCAGGAGTATGACATCACTTTACTGTAGGTCTCACCTTCTTTCCTGTCCTCATGTTGATGACTTTGACCTTCTCACTGCCTGTCAGGGCTTTATCTGCCCTCCTCCTCCTCTTCCTCTTGCTCCTGTTCACAAGAAGCTGAGGAAACACGACAAGTTATGTGATGAAGCCTAAACATACTTTAGACATTTGGTTCTTCATCAACCTGAGACCGCAGCCTTATTATAAGCAGGAAAATATGAACTGACACTTGATGAACAGTTGGTGCTATTCCATAACTGATACATGTCATGAATGTACCTCCAGCATGTCTCCCTCCACCTCATAATCAGGGTTTTCCTTCAACCACGTGGGAGGGTCCCTGCGCCGAGGAGTAAGCTCCAGTGGATCATGAAGTCCATCTGGGTCAGATGACTAAAAGAGAGACAGACAAAAATCTAGTTATCAAACAAAATCCAAAGCAGTTTTGTTCTAACACATAACTCCTCCTGTAGTTTAGAGGAACATGTAAACCTGATATATGTACCTCTTGGTCCTTGCGTCTCTTGCGGCCGCTGCTCTCTCCTGCAGACCCATTGGGCATCAGAGCCTGCTTTGAGAAGGTCAGCTTCAGCCCCTCCTCCTGAAAGGGTGGGAGACAAGAGAAGTTATTTAGCCGTGATCTACACATCCCAGCTGGAGCGTGTTTTTGATTTTATACACTAAATAAAATTATTTTGACAGACCTGATATAAAAACCTCTCAGATTCATACAGATTTATCAGCAAACAAAAGCAACAGAATGTCAGTTTTTGCATATTTTCAGTTGCCTGCCAACACCTCAAATAATTCATTTTCTACTGTATTTTCACCTTGAGGAGCTTGACAGTGAACTCTCCATCGTCTCCATCAGCCCCAGGGACACCAGGCGTGCCGCCGGGTTTACGGATCACCCTTGTATAGGCCATCTCGTCTGCCGCCAGCTCTGAGCTCGGGTTGAGCTGAGCCTCAGACACGTAGCGCCGCCCTGAGGGCCACTGACCGGTCAACACCAGTGTACACAAACTGTCCAGACGGTTGATTAACACGCGGTCCTGAGACAAAGAGGAAGCCACATGTATCAGTCGTTCACAACAAGAAAATAAACATGTGGTTTATTCCTCAAAGAGAAATGTGAATCAAGTTTTGACATAGATTTAATTAACTGTAGATTAATTAACTACCTTGGGCCAATCCACTCTGAGAGGATCAGGAGGAGGAATGCCATCCTGAGACGTAGTCATGGAGAGTAAACTATTATCTTCATCCACGTCACACAGCTTCATGCCCGCTAAGAAAAAAAATGGGAAAACAATTCAATATGTTGCGTTTATCCTTGCAGGAATCAACATTTCTCTGTTTAACGACCATCATACCTCCTTCCGCCTCTTCCTCACTCTCTCCACTTTCATCGCTGCTGCCTGATCGCTCAGATGACGATGAGCCAGAATCAGAATCAGAATCAGAATCTGACCCTCCCTCTCCTTTCCTTCCTCCTTCTGTTTTCCCGACCCTCGCCCTGTTCTTCTTCAAGTTCCAGCCCTGCCCTGCTGCCTTGCCGTCATGGTGGCTCAAGGGCGTACTCTGCAGGTCAGCACTGATTTGACCTCCGAGCAACCGGGCGTCTTCTTCACCTCCCTCCTCCTTCACACCGGGCACATCCTGCTCAGTCTTCGGCTGGCTGAGGGGCACGATGGGCGGTGCTGGAAGTGGAGGTGGAGGAGGCGGGGCCTGCTGGTTCTGGATGAACTCTTCCCGAGCCTGACTGAAGGTGAACTGTGGGTCTGAGAAGATGGAGAGCTCTGTGCGGCTGACGCCGTGCAGTGCGGCGCCCAGCATCAGCTGACGATCGTGGTCCGGGATATTCCACCAAGCGGGCAGCTCGGAGCTGAGCGGAGCCAGCGGCAGACGCTCCTCCAAGGAGGGATGGGGCAGGACTCGCTCGCGGAGGCGACGTAGGAGGCTGATACGGTAAAGGGTACGGGAAGCACGTTCCTCAGTGATGGGGGCCACAGTCTGGGAAAGCTCTGATGGATCTAAGCAGGATGAGAGAAGAGAGCTTTACTGTCATGTGACTGTAAACTCAACATATTCTGCTTACGTTGACAAGTGAATTTCCCCAGTGTGGGATAAATAAAGTCATCTTTTATCAGACTAAGGAAACTGTAAATTCACATATGAAGAATACAGAAACCTGGATTTATCAAAAATAATCTGTGCATAAATACTGGAGTCACCTGCACTCAACTACTTACATGTTGTTGGATTGAAAACTGAGCCCCCCAAAAAGTAAGCATCAACCACTTCAACTGCTATTCAGGAAGCTAAGTTCAGTCTACTCTGACAGCATGTGTGGGAGCAATTACCTTCACCACGGCCTGGGCGCAGGTGGCAAACTCTCCGGCACATGGCAACAAAGGAGCGGAAGTATCGACTGAGGCTCTCATCAGTTTTTTTGTCCAGACGAGCAAAGGTACGGAAGCGGTTCCAGTCAAAATCAGGGTCTCCGCCCTCGGGAAGACCTGGCTCCTTTTTTATCTTTTCCACACCAAAAGTGGATACCACGCGGTAGAAGTCGCATTCTTCCCTACGTGTCCACCTGGGAGAAAGACAGATGGCCAGTGAAGTGAGGGTTAGCCGTACACTCCTACAACAGTAAAAGCCTTGAAGTAAGATGATAATAAGGCCGTGGAAAACTTGATGCTCAAGTAAAACCATAATTTTACTGAGCCACTGCAGGCAGAAAATAATGTAGCACCAGTGTACCTCTGCTGGCGCTCCTGCCGTGCAATCTCCTTCAGCTTGCTGGCCTGTTCGCACCGCCTGCGCCTGCGGTCGCCCTTTGCCTCCGCTTCGATCTTCAGCTGCTCCTGCCTGTAGCTGCGTTGGTAAGCTGTGATCAGCCGCCGCAACCGTGCTGTGAGCGACGAGCTGGAGGGCCAGTCGCATGCACCACTCTGGCTGGATAAGCTTTCTGTGATCGGTGGCCCAGCCTTGTCCTCCACAGAAATCTCATCGTCCACGTTCATGGAGTCAGGCTGGAGGACAAAACAGAGACTCCCTAAATTATTGCTTGGTTCGAAAATATTCACCCAAGTCTTTGCAAATCGACCACTGCAGACCGAACCACTTCAATGCTCAGATTCGTACCTCCTCGAAGAGATCTTTGGTGTGTCTTGATGCAGGCTTGAACTCCGGGTCCTCTGAGTACTTATCATAGTCAGCACTGTACAACAAAAACAATAACGCACCATCAAGCAGGAGAAGGGCGAGGAATGTGTCCTCTGAAGGGGCTCACCTTTCCAATACGTTTCATGAGGTTAATCTTAAGACTCTGACCATTTCAATTCAAGTTGTAATGACAGAGGGAAACTGAAATACATGAAAATGTCTACAATGTTACGATTTAACTTGTGAGTCTGCTATAAATCTATAAAAGAATAAGATTTAATTGGCCCCTTTAGCCAGGATCACTCACTCGTCTCCCAGCTCGGTGTCACCAGTGTGCTGCTCAGCGTCAATGGCCTTGTCATCAGGCCGCCCAGCTCTCTCCAGAAAGCAGAGGCAGGGGTCAGCACGCATGGTGGTGTACATCTCATAACCTGATAACAGAGATAGAGTCAAGGCTGTTAAATGACAAAAAAAAATGTGCTGACAAGTTTCAGATCTGAGGCAACCTAACATGTTACAATAAAGGTCAACATGGCCGTTACTGAGCTAGAAACAATTTTGGGTTTAAGCCAGAACAAATCCCCATCCTTTTCTCATAAATGTCACAAGCTTATATATAGAAGAAACCTACCATGTTTGAATACGCCAGCAAGCAGGGAGCGGTCCGCCTCAGCATCCCACCATCCTGCAGGCACCTCCTGCTGCTCCATCTCAGGCATCCAGATATCAACGTCCCTGGAGAAGATAAATAGATGCATGACATACTGCTGAAGTGCATCACAGTCAACTTCAGTAATTGACTCAGTGTGTGTGTTTGCATTTGGCTTATTGGATGTATGGCAGTATCAGGTACCTGATGTCAGCCCCTTTCAGGACAGAGTCGGCATGTTCGCCAATCACCTCTTGCTTCAGGTAGTAGAGCATACGCACCCTTAGCAACACCCTAAGGTGGGAGAGGAGAGGTTTTAGTGTTTGAACAGGGACGACAATGTTTTCTCACACACACTCACACACATAGACAACTGATTGGGCTTCACTGACTTGTTGCACTGGTGCTTGAGGTGTTTGCGGTAGCTGTCGTCCAGGAGCAGGGTGTCAGGGTTGTACTTGTGGATCCACTCCACCTTCTGAACATCAAATGTGCTCTGGGCCTTTACCCTCTTACCCTTCCTGCCTCTTGGAACAGGGATAGACAGGCCTAGGCAGAGGAAAAAAATATAATTAATAAACATTTCAATAATAGATATCTCAACAGACAACACAAATCAAGGATAGATCTTAAGGCACTGACTGTATGAGAAAGGTTATGAATGAAGTAGGAATGTGTTTTTTCTCCTTCAAATAAATGAATTTCTCCACTTCATCAGTCTGAGAAAGTTGACATGCCATTTAAAACATGTTATCTGTGTGCAGCTCTTACCAGAGTGGTTGAGTAGTGTTTGAGGTTCACGCCCGTTCTCTGGCGGCGTGATGAGCTCCCAGATGAAACTCTTGATGTTCTCATCTCCACGGTAATGGAGCAAACAGAAGACCAGGATGACGCGGCAAATCGTCTCCACGTCGCGTTCACTCAGACGGCGCTTACATCTGGCATGGGACAAGATGTCCCTCCAGCGGCCCCAGCTGGAGAAGAAGAAAACATATTATAGCGTGAGAACAAGGGACGGGAGTGAAGAACAAATTCATATTTGAACAATTATATCTAGCACTTAAAACTATCAGAAAAACCTACGTACCCATATACAAGCAGGTGTTTCTCCACCCGGAAACAGTCAGTGCGGCCGTAACCCCCTCCACTGTGGCGGTCAGAGCGTCTGGAGGCACGCGACTGTCTGGAATTGGCGGGTGGATACTCGTCGTCACTGTCCAGATCAGACAGGTCTCCACCTTCCCCTCGTAAACTGGAGTACTGACGGGTCTGCTTGCGGACTCTGGGAGTATCGATCACGAGGGTGTTCTGTGGGGAGAAGTTAACTTTTAGTCAATTACATATTTCTCCAAGGCAATACATAAGCATTTAATTTACATGCATATATACAAGAGTACAACTAGATAATACACTAGTAAGATCTGCAGTGTTTTACATGCTGTGGCAATCAGCACCGTAAGCTGTGGATGACCACTGTGCACTTACCTTTCTATTGATGGAGTCCATGTCTATGTCAGCCTTCTTGGCCCACTTCTGCAAGAACTCAGGGTCATCAAGGGCAATGTCATTGCGGTTCTCAGAGGCCACAAAGCTGGCCTTGGAGAACGTGGAGCCCTTGCCCTCGCTCTCGATGGTGATGGTGGTGGCTCTTCGCTGAAGGATCTGGTCGATGTCCTCCTCGCAGAAGCGACTGCCTTCATCATTCTCATCCATGATGGCAGCGTAGGCTCCTTTCCTCAGCAGGTCCTCAATCTCCTTCTTGGAGAACTGCTGGATCTGTGAAAGGCCAAGCAGAAAGCCGTTAACACGAGCGGCCCAAACTGGATTAAGCAAACTCATTTTTCAAAATAAATGAACAGTAACACAATGGACCAACCTAAAATGACCTGGCTGTCTGAGTGAATGATTGTCAGGTTTCTTACCCCGTTGACATTGCTGTCTTTGTTGCCACTCATGCTCTGCAGGACGGCACGATCCAGGCCAAGCTTCAAACTTGCCTTATCCAGCATCTCCCTTTCGTAGGAGTTCCGAGTGATCAGACGGTAGACCTTGACAGCCTTAGACTGGCCAATACGATGACATCGTGCTTGAGCCTGATAGAATTTAAAAAAGGGTCAAAAGGGTATCACATAAAGCTGCTGAGATAAAACACTGAGAAAGGTTCCAAGTTTTGGACAAAAGAGTCTGCAAACAAAGAAACAAATGTAAAGAACGTTGCAGTCTCATTGAACTAACGTTAACTTTTAGACAGTACAGCACAATCTTGTACCTGCAGGTCATTTTGATGGTTCCAGTCAGAGTCAAATATAACACAGGTGTCAGCAGCAGTGAGGTTAATACCCAGGCCACCGGCACGGGTACACAGCAGGAAGACAAAGCGGTCTGAGTCAGGCTTGCTGAAGCGATCGATGGCAGCCTGACGTAAGTTCCCACGCACTCTGCCATCAATTCGCTCATAAAGGTATCTGTAAAAAAACAGTAAGTTAACATACCTCACATTAACACATCACAACTCCTCATGATATGTGGAGCAGTTATGGCAATATTTAATACATTTTAAAAATCACCAACTGCATCAAAATACATCTTGGCCCTCTCACCTCTTGTTAATGAGGTAGTCCTCCAGAATGTCCAAGCAGCGCACCATCTGGGAGAAGATGAGCACTTTGTGGCCACCAGCCTTGAGGCGAGGCAGCAGCTTGTCCAGTAGCACCAACTTGCCGGCCGACCGAATCAGGGCCTGCAAATGGAAGTCGGGAGCCAGGGGGTCATACACCTCCCGCAACTCCGCTACGATCTTCTCCTCCGCGCCTGGACGATACAAGAGATCAAATTTTATGATGCTATCCAATGATGGTAGCTTTTTACAAATGGAATGGCATTGATCTACTGTGCAGTATTGAAGTTATTGTGATGCATATTTGTTAATCAAATTCATCGTCATCAACTTGGGCAAAATATCACAGAGTAACATCAACAGTTCACTTTAATGCTCCTCTGTTTCTAAAGGACAAACAGCTACAAGATGTCAGAAAAATATATTGTGCTTTTAGTCCTTTAAAACTAGCTGCCAGTCAACCTGTAGTCAAGTGAACGTTACAGACTCATGCGCGTATGACATTTGAATCAGATCACTGGAGGAGTCACTTTGCAACAACTTAAGTTGTTTTCCTGATGACTGATAGCCATTCCACAAAGTCAGATTTTATACTGCCCTTTCAAAGTGTAATCATATTACAGCTGACTGTGAGTGACGACTAATCATGAAGGAAGCCTTTTAAGTTCCCAAAGATGAATGACTCAGTTTTAAAAATAAGTGCTAACTGCATTTCTCATCAGTTTAAATTTGCAGCTCTTGTTTACACAGCATATATTATGTAGTGACCTGTGAAGCTGATCTCTCAGCACTGTCCAAACCTGCAGCAAGTGCAGCTCAGGCTGCTTATCATGTGCAGGCAGCTTTCGACATTCCACCTCTGATTTAACATAAGCTCACTCTGCAAGATGGCACCAAATAAAAATAAACTACAATGACTAGTGGTACCTCCTGAAACATTGCATTTGTTTTTCAGCCAAGTGAAATGCTAATACTTGGAATGGCCCTTCAAATGATTATAATGGATAATACGGCACAATTCAGGTCAGTTACTATTGAAAATGTATGTACAGCTGTACCTTTTCATGGATGAATAGAACACAAACACAGACAGCAAGATGCCCAGAACAAAGAGCTAAACAACCTCAGCACGCTGCTGTTAATCACATCCAACATCAGTAAAGAGAAAACATTTAAACTCATCAGCAGTGCTTGCAGACGACTGTGAGTTAATATTGTGATGCATTACCATTGATGAGGTAGGGGTGGTTGCAGCACTTGCGTAGTTCCATCATAGTGTTGAGCAGGTTAGGGACATTGCTGTTACTATTTGCCCCTAAACTGAGGAAGCTGAAGTTCCTCTCCAGGATGGCCCGGTAGTATTTCTTCTGGACATCCGTCAATTCAACCTGAGAGGTACCAAAGTCCAAAAATAAAATGGTTGGCCTATTTGTGTCAAATCTCCCAACAAAACACAGAGTTTACATTGAGTGTGCACTATTTACACTAACCTCAATGATGGTCTCTTGTTTGGGTGCCAAGTTCTTCTCAACATCCTCTTTGAGCCTTCTTAACATCATGGGTTTCAAGATGGCCTGCAGCTTCTGAACCTGTGGACCCAAAAAAGAAAGATTTGCTCAGTGACAACTGTGCGATACCAGTAAGACGTGCACATGCACTAGACAAAGTACACAGATAGGTGTCTGTGAATGCATGAGTGTATATTTCATACCTGTTCTTCTGTTTTGAGGTCTCCAAAGTCTCTGAGGAATTCAGTCTCAGAGGGGAACTGAGCAGGCTCCAGGAAATGAAGCAGGCTGAAGAGTTCCTCCACAGTGTTCTGGAGAGGAGTGCCGGTCAACAACACTTTGTGTTCCTGGGAGAGACCACAGAACACAAATAGAACATAAGGAGGAGAGGAAGTGGAGGAAGACATTTATCGGGCAAACATTGATCAGCCAGGGAGGGAAGGAAAAAAAGATGCATAAAAGAAGGGGACAATAAAGAAGGAAAGGTAGAAGAACCACAAATTAAGACAGATAAGAAAAAGTTTAGACACCCATGAAAATCCATTCAAAGTGAATGTCAATGTCCAACTGATTCTGGTTTCTCACTACAAAGTGAGTGCCTAAAGGAAAAGCAACATTTGTAATCTAATTCAAACTGCATGCATTTCTTAAGTGCAACATTTAACAATAAGACTTTTGGACCAGCAGACATCCTGTTATTCTCTGCACGTTTGACCACTGATTTTGCCCTGAAATCCAGTTGTGGTCCACTCACCAGATCCAGCATCTTCAAGCTGTCCAACAGCTTGCAGTTGCGATTCTTAAGGCGGTGAGCCTCATCAATGATCACACAACGCCAGGAGATCTCCCTCAGCTCTGGGCAGTCAGATAACACCATCTCAAAGGTTGTGATGAGGGCGTCAAACTTGTACGCACCTGGGATCAGGTGCTCCTGTAGACAGAATGGCAATTTTCATTAGACACGTTTTAACATCAGTAAAGCCAATCAACAATCATAATCAATAACTCCACCTTATCATCCTTGCAGTACATCTCATACTGCTGGATCATCTGTCTGCTGGCCAGGCTGCCGTGGTAGACGATGGCGTTCATGTTGGTCCATGTGGAGAACTCTCTCTCCCAGTTGGTGATGGTGGAGAGGGGGGCAATGACCAGGAAGGGGCCTTGGATGCCAGCAGCGTAGACCTCAGACAGCAGCGTGATTGACTGGATGGTCTTCCCCAGACCCATCTCATCGGCCAGGATACAGTTCTGCCTGAGAAACAAGAAACAGAGAGTAATTAGTGAAGCATTGGGAGAAGCAATTAATCATCATCACTCCAAAAGAATTAACTTTTTCCCAAACATAGATGACACAATGCCCACTTCATGTTGTCCCCTCATGTTATGCTCTACTTCAATCCAATCCAAACCCAATTCTAAAGTTGCTTGAGCTAGTACTTTAATTACACAGGGTGCCTGCATGTTTCAGCAAGTTAAATTCAAGACTTTTTAAGACCATAATGAATGCACATGAACACCTATTTCACATCCATACTGGCAAAAAAGGATGAAGGATATGAAGGAAAATCAGAGCCCCACAATTACTTACAAAGCAAATGAACTCACTCACATTCAACATTAACATTCAGCTGAGTACGACTGCACAGAACACAGCGGCTTTACACTTTTCTTACTTCCCATGTAACTCTAATGCCATTATAACCAAAATTGTACAAGGTGCAGCGGGCTTCAAATTCATTATTTTCAACAGGATTCAACCAGTCACTAAATGTAAGCCAGCTCTCATTGAACTTCCACTTACCCATATTACATGAAAGTGACACTATGGCTATTTCTTGATGAGAGGAGACAGCATGGCGACACAGTGGTATGATGACAAGACATCTGAAGCTTGAAGATATCAGTTTAGGCTCTGGGAGTTTGTGTAATTTTTCTGCTGTTTTTTGAGTTTGTTTTAGTTTGTTTTTCTTTTGGACCAAACAATTAATCAAGAAAATAACATGAGATATATTTATTTATTCATTTTTCATGGCATCTTGAAGTGGTTTGGTGTGTCTGAGTCACTGACTAATTTAATGAATGAATTGTTGGTGCCGGTGTTAAGTGTTTAGTGTACACTGTGCTGAGTGAGTTCATTGTGCTCACATCTAAATGAGTACATGGGTGGAACAGTTAGTGGGAACCTTTTGGTTTTATTGGGCTAGTTAAAAGTGTGAAATTTGTCCTGATGGGCACACAAGAGGAAAGATCATGGGGCCACTAAAATCACAAGTGTATTTACTTGAAGTGTTCGAAATAGAGATGTTTATCATATGTAGAGGATTAATGTGTCCAGTAAATTTTATAGCAATGTTTAATTGATGTCTCTGATAGACATTGTCTCTCACAATCTGTTTTGTTTTGCTGTTAGCTGGGAGTATTTGTGTTGGTGTCCTGTGCCACCCAGTGGTTGGAGGATGATATACCACAACTACAGGGCTCACTGGCATGCACAGACTCTGACATCTTTCAAGGTGAGGTGGGTGAAAGAGTGTCCATAATCACTGGCTACGTCAATTTCTGCATCTCCACCACCACACCCACAAGAATGTCAAAGAAATATCCAAACTCCAAACATCAAGCACAGCCTCAGAAAAAAAAAAAGAAAAGGAAAAACAGAGGGCATTCCAATGCCAGGACTGGGCTGTCATATGGTATTCATTTAGTGGGATTGGAGTAAAAAATAAAATATTCCACAAAACCAGAATCCTCCAGATGTCCTAATATATGTAGTCAAGTGTCTTTCACCATGCAAAGACAACACGTTTGTAGATGTAGCAATGTTTGAAGACAACTCATCTATATGCATTCATCATTTAATCTTGTCCACAGCTAAGTGTCCTAACAAAGCTGTGACCTTTATCTTTATTTCACACACAGGTAGATGGCTTTGTTATTGAAAAATGAAATGTCATCAGAAAAAGTTCAGAGTTCAGAACTGTAAATGTTTAAAATCCTTTATGTGCTATTGTTCAAGCTTTTTATGATGTACAGCCCAGGAACATTTCTTTCCAAGATGTCAGCTATTTTACTTTGATGGGAGATAAGAGGCCTTGAGGCAGTCAATAAAGTTTTATGAACTGTTCAAAGTTACAGGATTAAGAGATCAGTAGTGATTCATTTTGAATATGATGATGTACAAATAGCCCTAGTCGTGGCAAGCTTTTATGAGGCCTTCTGCTGACATGTGCTAAATAAACCAAAAACCTTTACATTATACAGTGATTTACTGTATACACACATGCTAGAGTGGATTAATTTGATCCCTCAGAGGCCCCGTTGGCCAAAGGTTTGTCCTGTCTGGTTTGTGGTGAATTTGATTTCTTTCAATTTAGTCTAACTAAATAATCTTATTCATCCACAGCAGGACGTTAAAACGTGTTAATTTGTTTGGTAATATGCACAACATAAACCGAAAGAATACTGTCTTGTGGAGGCGGCCTCTGTCAAAATCTAAATGTAATACCATTGTTACTGAATTCTTTTAAACAAAATTATGTATTTAAATAAAGGCAGACTCACAAATAATAGCTGCGCCAACATTTGACTACCTGTCAATAGATCACATAGTGAATGTAGCTGAATGTTCATCTCCACAACACTTATTCCATCAGTACAACAGTGATGTCATGCTCACCACTCTGTTACTTTCTCTTTTCAAGCACAAATACTGCTTTCATTCACTAATTCATTCCAATCCCTTCTACTGTGATGTTTGACTGTGGTTCAGCTGCCATAAATAAAACTCAATATGTCCTGTACATTTGTCAAATTAGAAGCCTTCTCCAGGATTCTGTGTATATGACTGATCAACCGACTCCACATAATTGAAACTAGAAACAACCTCTTGAGGGCAAGATAGCTGAAAATCGTGGTGTTCTGGAGAGTTGTGTGACGTATTAACTTTGATGGATCTACACTGAAGCTCACACTGGTCACTGTGTGTGCTTCTCAAGACTCAGTACTTTATTGCCATGTCAACGTAAGTGATTGGAATTTCTCTTAGTGTGCTCACTTAAACAGAAAAAGTTCAAAGATAGTAAAACCACGCACTCATTAAGCACATAATACATTAAACAGAATATAAAACAGATAGGAAATGTCCAACCCACACAATAATCATAAAAGCATAAAAGCATAAAACAAATAAAATCTGACACGAAGGAGCATCATAGATAAAACAGCTGTAGCACCTGTAAAGTACTTAGCAGCAACATCAAACGACCCACTAGATAAACTTCTTCATGTGCTTTAATGCATCTGCCCTGTTGCACAAATTCTTTAACCTGCCAAGTGGCCTGCAGTGCTATGTTTGATGTGTGTGTGATGTGTGTGTTAAGGAGGCAAACAGCTTCAGGATATGTGCTACTGGAATCTGGATGTTCTGGTCTCAATGCTTCTTAAGAAGGAAATGAAAAGGTTGTGAGCTGGGTGAGAGGGGCCTGTTTGAACTTTAAGGCCAATTTTTGCAACTCTGGAGAGTTCTGTCTGTGTCAGCAAGATGAACAGCAGAGTGACGCTGCTAACATTAC
>JAPZEA010000004.1:6184299-6194307 GCA_029783685.1 Heniochus monoceros | reverse complement strand
CACATAACAGAATGTGATACTTTTATCATGCTTTTTGACACATGCTCAATTTAAAACAGTACAAAGACACAATATTTAATGTTTAAATTACTACATGGGCTCTTTGTAAAACTGTTGTCGGTAAACACAGTTCACTCACAAATTATGCAAATGCTTTCTGTTTGTCTTTACATTTAATAGTGTCCCAACTTTTTTGATATCAAGGTTGTACTAAAGTAACCTTAACCTTAAATATCCCAAGGGGAAATTATTGCAAATCAAATATTAACCCACCTCCTTGTATTTGTATGTCTGAATGTACTGTTATGCACCAGCATTTGTGACTTAAAACAAATACTGCAAAGTAAGGCAATATTATGTATAGATAAATGCCATGTTGCTTAAAACTTCAGCGACAGGGGCCTGTCATCAGTGAATAAATGTTGCTATAACACTGCAATACCTTCGAAGAGGCTGTTGCTGTTGTATGGAAAACATAAGATCATATGCACTGCATGTCAGGGACAGAGAGACAGGTTCCTTTTAGACCACTTACCCTTCTACCTCTTGAAGCAGAGCAGGTTTTCTCTTGAGAAGATGTGGATGAGCCAGAGGAGCGAGATGATGAGGACCCAGAGTCCGATTCCGAGGAAGAGGAATCATTAGACGATGATCTTTTTCTTGCTTGTTTTTCTTCCTTCTTTGCATCTCTTCCCCTCCTTTGTGCAGCATTTGGACTTGAGGGACCCTTGCTTTCATGCACATCTTTTGCTTTTTTGGTGGATTCCTTGGCAGCCTGTTCCTTCTTCACTGAATCAGCTTTTTCACTGTCCTCCGATACGAGGCTGGTGGCTTTTTTGGGACTCTGGATCAGTGTGGTGCCAACAGCAGTTTCCTTCTGAGACTGGGTCCCCACAGCTCCAGGCGGCCCAGCAACAACCTCCGGTTTTGTCTGCATCTGTGGACCTTCCCGCTCAGTGGTGGGCTGGTGTCCTTCCTGCTGTCGGTCCCCGACACTGGTGGGGGAAGAGATAGGTGAGGCCCGAGGCTGGGGGGTATCAGAGAAGGTACGGGGCTGCTTGATAACCATGGATGTGGTGGAAAATTGAGGCTGAATTTGGGAGTCCCTTAAGAACCGGAACTTCTTGAATGAAGACTGAGGCGACAGGGGCGTAGGTGACATGGATGCACTGGATTCTGCGGCTTCACTCCGGGACATTGGACCATGGACTTCTTCCTGCTCTCCTGCATCAGTCGATGACTTTCTACCTGGTCCTGTAGAGAGGGGGGGAGGAGTGGGCAGGGGGGTGAGACCAATCTCACGGCCACGTTTGGATGGAGGGAGGTGACTCTCCCTCTCCTTTTCAGCCATCCTAGCCCTCTCTTTCTCCTGCTCCAGGGCCCTCTCTTGCTCCTCCTTCTCTTTCTGCATGGCTTTCTCCTTCTCTACCCTTTCCCATTCGAGAGCCCTCTCCTTCTCCTTCCTTTCCTTCTCCGCTCGCTCCCTTTCAAATTTCTCCTGCTCTAGAGCTTTCTCCCTCTCCAGCCTTTCTTTCCTCTCCTTCTCTGCTCTTTCTTTCTCCATCCTCTCCTTTTCCAGAGCTGCCTCTCTCTCCATCCTCTCTTTTTCCTCTCTCTCCCGTTCCAAGGCTTTTTCCCTCTCTATCCTCTCTTGCTCTAATGCTTTCTCTCTCTCAATTCTCTCCTTTTCCTTCCTCTCAAGCTCTAACCTCTGTTGTTCCAAGGCTCTCTCCTTCTCCAACCTTTCTTGCTCCAGAGCTTTCTCTCTCTCGATTCTCTCTCGCTCTATGGCTTTCTCTCTCTCTAGTCTTTCTTGCTCCACGACTCTCTCCCTTTCTAGTCTCTCTAGCTCAAAGGCTCTCTCTCTTTCGAGTCTCTCTTGCTCCAAGACTCTCTCCCTTTCTAGCCTCTCTAGCTCCAAGGCTTTCTCTCTCTCTATTCTTTCTTGCTCTAAGGCTTTCTCTCGTTCCAACCTTTCCTGCTCCAAAGCCCTTTCTCTCTCAATCCTCTCCTTCTCCTTTCTCTCAGCCTCCAGAGCTCTTTCTCTCTCTAACCTCTCTTGCTCAAGAAGCCTTTCTCTCTTCCTTTCTTGCTCCAATGCCATGGCTCTTTCTAGCTCCATCGCTCTCTCCATTTCTTCTCTCTCTCGCTTCTCCCTCTCCTCCTTTTCTCTCTGCAGACGTTCTTGCTCTAGGGCCCTCTGCCTCTCGAGTTCCTTCTGCCTCTCAAGCTCCAGGGCTCTCTCTCGTGCTAAGGCTTGCTCTCGCTCTTCCCTTTCTTTAGCCAAAACTAGTTCCCTCTCCTGCCTCTCTCTTTCTAGAGCAAGTTCTCTCTCCTGCTGCAAAGCCTTTTCTCGTTCTTCTCTTTCTAAGGCCTGCTGTCGTTCAATTCTCTCTTTCTCCAGAGCTCTCTCTCTTTCCTCTCTCTCCAGTGCTAGAGCTCTTTCCCGCTCTTCCTCCATTGCTCGTTCTTGCTCAAGTTTTCTCTGCTTCTCTTGCCTTTCTATCTCTAGGGCCTTTTCTCTTTCTAACCCAATGTCCCTCTGTCTGTCCCTCTCTTCTGTTGCAGTGGCCTTGAGCACACTCACAGGTACTTGAATATGGGCCGAATGTGTTCCTGTGACACCCTGGTTAGTGCCTGGAATCATGGGAAATGGCGCATGGGCTGCCGTGTTGGCTGTGTGAGTGATAGCAGATACCAGAACCTCTGGTGGTCCTCTGCCAGGTAATGATGTAGTCGAGGGAGAGCTGGTGTCTTGCCTATCGCCTTCTCCATCACCACTGTGCCAACCTGCTCCAGAGAAAGCACCTTCTGACTCCATCTTGCGTGCCAGAAGGGTCAGTGGGCCGGGCTTGCGCTCGACATGTCCACTCCTTTGTGGCTCTGGGCTGCTACTGCGGCTGCCGCTGCTGGAGGACCCAGAGCTGGAGGTACTAGGTGAGCGCCTAGCTGGAGCTACATCTGGACTAGGGGGGCTCTGTTTAGGGGTGTCAGGCAAGGGGAAGGATAACTCTGGAGGTGGGGAGGGAGGAGGCGTTGGCTGGCGGAGTTGAGGGGATAAAAGGGAAGGCATGTGTTGCTGCTGTGGTTGACAGGATGCTCCAGACCTCTCTCTTGTCGTGGGCGCTCTGGCTGGCTCTCGGAGGCTTCTCCTTCGAGCAACGCTGTCCCAGTCATCATCATCACCATCTTCCTCGGCATCCTCACTATCCTCATCGTCGCTGTCAGCAGTAACTTCGTTGGACGCAGAACCCCTCTCTGGTCGCTGCTCACCACCAGGAACGCGCATGGCCACCGAGCCAGAAGCAGGAGGACCAGACATGTCAGCCTCCAGGTTCCTGTTAGCCTCTCCCTCATTCACGGCACCAAACAAGGCCTCTCCACCAGAGGGGCCAGGGTGCTTGTGCTGCTCAGCCAATGCTGGTGTGACATCCTGATGAGGACAGAAGGGGAAATGAGACTTATTTTGCCATAAGTATTATGCCACTTTTCTTCCATGTGAACAATGTGGCAAATGTACAACATCTTTTGGAGCACAGAGAATCTCGAGACAAAAAGATTAGAAAATGTGACTGATTGCAACAGGTAAGAAGAAAAAGTGATGTCTGACCTGGGCTTGAGGAGGGCATGAGGTACTGTTATTAACTTCTGTGTGGTCCTCTTGCTCTGTTGTCAAAAGGCAAATAAATAAAATCACACAAATGTATTGCATAATGACCCGATGTGTGTATGGTAACTTACTTAGTTGCAATGCAGGATTCTAATATCACTTACCATTTGTTTCATATGCTTCACGAGCCTCTCTCTCCAGACGCTGCCTCAGGAGCTCCTGTTGTTTAGCCAGATACTGCTTTATAAAGCTGTTCTGGCTCATTTCCTCACCAATCTAAATACAGAGAGACCATAATAATTAGGATTTCAGCCTTCAAGGCTAATTGTACATACTTTTTGCAGACATTTACAAGAATTGTGCTAATGTACATTTTGTCATGTATACTTTGTAATTACATGTGAAGAGGCTTCAGTCGTTGAAATTAATGCATCTTTGAGACACTTGCCTGTGAGTTCGGCTGCAGTCCAATGTGAGCGGTGGAGGTTCTCTGCAGATTCTCCAGCATGAGAGCCTGGTATTAAGAAAAGACTTTATTCATTTGACATAAATAACAGGTAGGTATTTTTTCAGAGTTGTTAGACTTTGTACTGGTGGTAAATTTCTGGATCAGTTGTGACAACCTAGTTACTCTGCATTGTTCTCAGAAATAATTTTTCATTATGAGTGCCAATATTTCCATCCTTCACAAAATATGAATCCCTGTGCACCTTAGCATAGATGGGACATTCAGCATCACACCCTCTCTTTCTTAATAATTTTCGGTATGGAGGATTCTGCCTTTGATATATCTTAAAGTGGAGAGCAACCAGAAACTTAGTAAGTAAGAGAGGACGATGGCATACAACAGAGTTCTCCAGTCAGAAGTAATGTGGCAAAAGTCCTTAGGGTCAATCAGACCCTAATGGGCAAGACAACTCACAGGCTGTGGTGGAAAGCAGACCAGACAGAGAATAACGTGGGCAGAGCTGCAAGCAAGAGCTGCCAGACCCAACTTGGTTTAAACTTTACAATTTTTAAACAAACACTTCTTTTGTTGTTTTCATTTATCACTGCCCTGACACTCAATGTCAGCCATGCAGCATCCCTCCTACTCTGCAACTTCTATTGTTTCACCCTGCATGCACACAAAAGGACTGACACAAAAATACTTCTTAAAGTGTAATAATGGTAATCTCCAAGGACAGTGATAAGCAGTAAAGCAAACAACACGTGATACCTGATACAACCCATACTGCAAAAGTGACCATTTGAGATCAGTGGCTTTCTTTTGGTGCCAGAAGGTCTACATTGTATACAACTGTGTTATAACTTCCATATTTTAAGCGGGACTTTTCATGTTCCTACGATGGTAAGAGACAGTGTAGCAACATGTTGTTATATCGTACGTTATAGCTAAATAACACAATCTCCACATATCACACGTGAAACCAGGGTGATATCGCTGCTTTGGGACAATAAACGTTTAACATGGAAATGCAAATGTCAACACCACTTGCTGCTTTCATTGCGCAATTCAGCGGACAAATGGTAATTCAGCGGACCAAGTTACACAGTTTCAAAAAAAAGAAAATAATGCCCCAACTTTCATGGCGAAGTAGATATTGTCAAATAGCTGTCGCAATGTAAACAAACTGCCTCATCCAGGGCATATGGCGGCTCATAGGCCTGGGGTACATTTGTGAGCCAAAGTCCTCCTAAATTTAGCGAGACACGACGAAATGTGTCTATTCACATTCGTTGCGTTAACGTAAGCTTAAATGACATTTGGAATCAAATGTTAAAAGTTGTCGACCTACTAAATAACCGGTGTAACGTTTACCTCCCGGCTCAACTTATGCACACCAACAGCACTTGGGACAAACATCGTTAAAGGAACACAGCAACAAGCCAGGCCACCGCTCAAGTCACAGCGTTAGCCCGGGAAGCTAACGCGCTAACAGGACAACATCAACCGACACACACTTTGAGATTAGCCACTAAGTTTATTGAACTCCCGGTCTTGCTACAGTTGGTATATTCCCGCAAGCCGAAAACATTACTGAATTACAATATAGTGCACATATATGCATTTTTCAGCTGAGTAGTGGTCGTTAACCTCGACAACTCTACTACGCTGCTCGGCAGTAACGATACTCAGTTGTCGGCCCTCGAGAGAGCATCAGCCCGTCTCTTCGTTAACGCTAGCTCGCAGCAACCGTGGTCCGGTATTTCGCAGCAGAACTCACCCCCTTGAGTCTTTTAATGAGAGCATTCTTTTGCCCGCTTTTCGAGAGTCCTCTCTCCTCAAGGGCAGCTTTTAAATCCGCTACTCGAAGGGACTGGAGCGGTCTCCCGTCTAGGGTAACGTCTTCGAGATCCGCCATTTTCCGTTCCTCTAGTTCCCATCGAGAGCGACGAGCAACGCCTTCCTCCACCCAGCGTCATCGTCAACGACTTCCCCCTAATCAAATATCAAATAAATAAAACGTTTCTCGATATTTAAAATTCACAAACACACAAAATTAACGTCCAACGTCATTAAATGTATGTATTTTACATGTTATAAACAACTTACCGTTGAAATGTTTTTATTTGGTCAGAATCAATCTTTGCGCAAAATCTGCGCAAGCTTGATTTCCTCCACGACAAGGCTGCACTCGCTTCCTGTCTAATTTTGTTAGAACGCTTAGCGCGACTCTCGTCCAACGTCGCTGCACTTCAGATATGTCGACAAGAAGGTAATTTATAGTAGAAAACATGTGTACTCAGAAGTATTTATGTTAAAAGCAGTTTACGCCGGTTTTAAATTTAGACTCTGATAGCCCGGTTGTGTTGTTTATAAGGTAAGCTACATGTTAACGTTACCCAGACCAGCGTCTCTCCCAGCAGCTGGCATTGCGGATTAATTTACAGCAGAGGGATTGCTGGCTTTTCTCAGGCTGAAACAAACCTGTATTTCCAAAGATGTCGTGGTTCAATCATGTCAGTCAAGGCTCAAATCAGCAGCAACAACAGCCAACTGACAGCCACAGATTCACAGCCACAGACACCCTGTGTAGCACTCTCAACTCCAAGCTCAGAGGTCCGACAGATGGATCACCGACCATGGCAACACAGCACTGGACCGGCTGCTCCACTCCCAGCCCGGAGGACTTTCCATCAGCTCCACAGGGTGTAGCCAGCCCCCCCAGCCTCGAGAAGCTGTCCTGCTCTTCTCCGAGTGCAGGTCAGATGAGAGACCCGGAGCCCATCTCCTATGTGAGCCTCCAGGAGCAGCGGTGCGTCCTGAGCTGGTTCCAGGGCTGGACCGCCACTCAGAGGGAACGGTTCTTGCAGGACCTTCTGGGGAAAGCTGTGCCTGGGAAAGTGTGCACCCTCCTAGATTCACTGAGTACTCTTCCGGTACTTCCGGCACTGTCATTTCTCAACAGATAACCCAGAGAATGATGTCATGTCATTTCAAGCATTAACAGCTGCTTCCCTTTCTTGTGCCCTGACCAGGTTAAAGACAGACTGCCCAACATCTTTGAATGCCAGCTGCGCCTGTGGACCCAGTGGTTTGAGTCTTGGGGAGAAGAGGAGAGGAATCATTTCCTGCATATGCTGGAAGAGTGTGATCCAGTTTTTGTTGCCCACTTTTACAGGAGTGTAGCCGGTACAGCAGGGAGAGACTGAGCAATGTTCCCAGTGTGATGGAAGAGCAAGTGATTATTACAAAATGTGTTAAAGAGGTGACATGTAGTGGGAAATGTGTGGTAGAGCTGAGATTGTTGTTGTTGAGAGAAATGTTTGTGTAACAGTGATGGGACGTATTGTTGAAGGTAAACCATTTCATTGTAAGAACAGAAATGTTTATTCAATATAAGCTGTTTCTATTCCGCTTCCTACACCGGTTTCTCCAGGGCTGCGTCACACATTATAACAATTTTATATAAAGTTCAGAACTTTTTGCTCAATGCTTTCATCATGGGCTAAACTCTGCCATTTAGGGACCCAATGGCATGAACTTTAAACAGGTTTAACATCTGGCTGTAGGACAATTAAACTTACAGGCTTCATGTAAAAAAACACCTGGAATGACATGGACAGGAGTACAAAGCCTTTTTCAAACATAGAAGAATAAACGAAATGCATTCTTGTATATTTGTTGTTGTTTTATTGTCTCAAACATTCAGCAGTAGTAATAATAAGGATGTGTGACAACTATTCTGCAGTCACAGGGATTGTTTAATTACCTACTGAGATGACCATAAATGAGATGCATGATGAAGATTTGACAAATAGGACAAAACATAACTTGCGTGGTGTCTCTATTCTATCCAGTCAACTGATCCAGAAGGAAGTAACACTATTGGAGTCTGATTTTCAACATCCTCAACACAAAAATTGATAAATGGATAAATATTGTCTGTAAACCTTTGACCTGTAAATGAGTACATATGAGATCTGGCACCAGCGTCGTAAAAAGAGATCTGTCCCTTTTTGATGTCCAGCAGAATGCCCAGTCTCAGAGGTTGCGTCTGAACTGGAATAATAACAGGTCTTCTGTCTAAAGCTTTGTACTGACCCTGTTTGGTCAGGACTACAGTCCAGAAACCATATGCTGGCCTGAATGTTATTGTTCCCCTTCTTGGAGCAGATTCGCTGGCCATCCCAAGATGGTAACAAACCTTCCCAGCTACAGACACCTCCCAGTAATGTCTGCCAGATGAGAAGCCATTCTTGCCCAGGACAGCGAGAGCCACATTGAACCGGCCTGGATTGTCGGGGACATTTTGTACTTCCACACCAGTGGATATCTCAGTGTGATCTGCAGACAGCGCTATTCTTGGGTTTGCTGTGTTTGGATCCACCGTCACCTTGCCTGTGAACCGACAAATGTAGTCGATCATGCTTATCTTTACATATCATTTTAGAGGAAACTGACATTAAAAAGTTTAAAGCAGTGCTCCAGTGATTTAGTATGTTGCTTCCATAAAGCTGGACAACTCACAAGAGACAGATTAAAAAAAGAATGGTCAAAATTGAACCAGCAGAGGCTGACATATCCTGACTTTTGGGCCTCGGCATGGGTCAAGCTACAAGACCCTGCATCCTACATTTCCCATAATGCAATAAAATACAGACTTGACAAAGCTTGTAAGAACCACAGAAGACATTACACAACTGTTTTGTTCACAGGCTGAGTAGTAGTCGGTATGATGAGTAAAACCTGCCCTTTCAAAGTCATCCATACAGTTAGATTAGTACAGTAGGGCTGTATATTTCTATCATGACATTTATGCAGTTTGAACATTCATCATGTGGGATTTGAATGTCAACATGAAATAGAAATCTCAAACTCTTGTGTGTGTGACTCACTGGCATAGATGGTCTTATCCTCCACATCAGTCAGTTTGTTTTGGAGATCTGAGGAGACAAAGAACAGCACAGTATAAATTTGCCTGTGTGTGTTAGGGGGTGGTGGCACAGTGAATTCTGTACTTTGCTGAATAGAACAATTACCTTGTACATCATCCTCAAGTTTCTTCTTCTCATTTTGCAGGTCTAGCATTGAAACAAAAAAGACAGCAACATTTGATCAAGAAGAATGACAAGAGCAGCCTTTCCTCTATTATGCTGAATGAATCTACTTATTGTGTGTATGAGCAGCACTTCCAGAGGGTTGAACATACTGTTGTAGTCGTCCTGCAGTTGGTTTTTCTCCTTGGTCTGTTCTTCTAACTCCTGCTGCAGCTGGTTGAGCGCAGCGTCCTTCTCATGCAGCTGCTGCAGTAGGTAATCAGTGTTGTCCTGGGTCTGATTCTGTTGTCTCGCTAAGTCTGTTTGATGAAACGTATAGATCAAAAACAACATCAAACAACACCGATAATGGATCCCACCATTACATTGCATGCTTTAAGTTAACTATTACTTTTCCTCTGCCATATACTGACTGAATTGACTTATTTTGTCTATGGGGGTGAACTTACTGCTGTATTCATTCTGCAGGTTGGTATTCTCCCTCGTCTGTTCTTCTAACTCCTGCTGCAGCTGTTTGAGGTTAGCATCCTTGTCATGTAGCTGCTGCTGCAGGCGATCCACATCCTGCTGGCTCTGTTGCAGTTGTCTTTGCAAATCTGTTTGATGAAATATAAAGTTCAAAAAATACATCAAAAGACTCACTGGACACTGTCTCAAGGACAGCTATATGTCTAGAGCGATAATAAGGTAACAGTGAGGAACTCACCGTCACACTGGGACTCGGCATCATTGCAGCACATTTTCAGTTCCTTGACCTCTTGCTTTAAGTCTGACAGAGGAAGGATGTTGAAACGTTGATTTGTATCAAACACCAAGTGTCAAGAACAAGTTTCAAACAAATAGTTCAATACGCCCAAATGTAACAAAATCCACTACCAGCTCACAATCACTAA
>JAPZEA010000004.1:6124200-6136767 GCA_029783685.1 Heniochus monoceros | reverse complement strand
AGCTGCGACAGGTTTGGGCTGTGTGATGATCAGTACAGTGACCTGTAGCATTGTTTCACTCTGCTTGTGGCAGTTGTGTTTGATGCTCCATCTCATCAGTATTGCATTCAAAACCTGTCGCAGCTGGAAGTCGTGGTGCTTGTGCTGTGTTTCTTTTGTGTTTTTGTAGACCTGTTAAAAGGTCATTACTGTGATCTATATTGAACAACAGAAGAAGCCTGGTGCTGATCAGACTGTTGTGCACTGGGATTCTGGTGGCTTTCTACCTACAGTGTTTGGGTAGGCTTCACTTCAGAGCTTTGCAGTGGGGTCCTGTGAGTCTTTGTAGTCTGGTTTCTAATGCAGGGCTGTGTGGAGTTTGTCACTGCAAACATGTTAACAACATGTGATTAAAACACAACAGTTTCTATAAATGAGATGATGCATAAATAATCTGAGAGGTTGTTGTGAGCATAACTGAACAACACAACCTACTGCCCCTTCATGTAAACTAGCCCCCGTAGGCAGTGAGAAATCAAGGCTACAGAGAATCTCACTGGAAACTATATGAGCCCCACGGAGCTCTATCTGTGGAGCCATCTTGTTTTTTTTTTTTCTGTTGAGACTGAGAAAGGAGGTGTGGTGCCAAACGCGTTGCTCAGCATGCCAACTTCCCCACACATGCACTGAGCTCTGAGACTGAGAGATTCTGATTTGATCATCCCTGAAAAGCATCTGGAACCTTCAGGCCTTGGCTGTTGCTTATTACTAAATGTTCAACAAAGAACATTTTCCAGAAGAAAGATACTGCAGCAGTTATTTTGGAGAGGCCCTAACATCCTTCATGCAGGGGTCTTTTATTTCATTGATTTAGCGGTTTGCCAGGTTCTTCAGACAAGCCCCTGTGTAGTCCATTTTATCTTGTGTGTTTTTCTTGTTTCATATTTGCCCTTGATTCAAGTATTTATGCAGTCAATTCCCATTTCAACGAGGCTGCCTTTAAATAACTGCAAGAAAGGGTTACATCTCTATTCATTCCTTTGTGTGAGAAAGTGTCTGAAACTCAAGGTCAGAATCTCTCTAATCACTCTGTGTACTTACCCTAGCCACTCCCACACATACCAAGAACCCCTAACCCTGCCAGTTTACTCACTGGGATTTGGCCCGAGCTGCAGGACAAGGCACACACAGACTTTGGGAGAAGCTGAGGGGTTTTTAATATTAAGTCAAGTAGTGATGGTCAGAAACTGAAAGTACTGATATTAATGGGTAGTTAATTAACAGGACTGTAAGCATGACTTGCATTTGATCTTAAAGGCTTTAAGGTAATTTGTTGGTTAGTATGTGTATGTAAGACATATTGTGGCCATCGGACTTTAGAGTTCTATCTGACTGATTTGCAGCTATGTGAAGATAATGAAAGTAAGATTTGACACCCCAGCCAGCAGATTGACAAAAAGTAAAGCATTACCCTCAAAGGGCTGGCCTGAAGCAAGCCACAAAGTTAAAGTTTTGAATGTTGTTTGCAGTCACTCAGATTGAACTTGGCACTTTCAAGGTCATGAAATGATTTTTGTTTTTGCCAATAGAAATTTGACTGTAAAGACTGTACTCATAATCACAGAATAGACCCTTACTGATAAGTGCATTGTGTATCTTCCTTTGTCTAACGGCATTGGTTAATATGTAATAATCACTCACAGAGAATAGCATGCAGAGAAGCAGAGTTGTTCCACTTGAACTGGCCTTGATCACTTCTTGCAGAGGAGAGCAGGAGGGCTGTTTGGTTGCTACATCAGGAATTCATCACTAGTCTAGTTGAACAGAATGAGGCTCAGATCTGAACCACATAACACTTTTTTTCACTGGTGCCTTGTCTTGTTGTGGGAACACATCCATGGTGAAGAAAAACACATGGTGAGTTCAGAATCTTTACATTGACCCATTGTGTGCTTGGGGAGATTTCACAGTGCCTGGCTACGGTCCTGCAATCACAGTCCCAGAGTTATGTTTCATTAAAGTATCTTAAGTGTTGATTGGCTTTGTTCATAAGACGTTTAGATGTAACAAGGCCACAGCAAGTGCTGTCTGTCCAGGCTAAAGTAGAGCCTCAGCTGCCAGAATTTAATGGTATTAAAGGACACCACAGCCAAATATTGGCATTTGTCTAACACCTCAAATGCTTGCACCCTGACTGAGAGACAGTGAACAAACAAAATCATTCATGTTTACAACCACTTAAGAAATTGGCCTCTGGTTGCGAAAAGTATGTTCTGATATTCCATCC
Organism: Heniochus monoceros; assembly: GCA_029783685.1. Taxonomy (NCBI): domain Eukaryota; kingdom Metazoa; phylum Chordata; class Actinopteri; order Chaetodontiformes; family Chaetodontidae; genus Heniochus; species Heniochus monoceros. The sequence goes on along the minus strand of JAPZEA010000004.1, from coordinate 6,134,501 downwards.
ATTAATACATTGCTCTCATCATCTTCCCAAGTTGGCATGGTGAAAAGCAAAGATTTTGATGTGAGCCAGAAGACACACATACTGTACCTGTGATGTGGAGGAACCTTGTTGGTTTTTCTGTGCTTAAATAGAGTGTATGTTCTTGCATGTACAGGAACCCCCCCCCTCCCACACACACACACACACACCTGAGAGATGTCGGTGAGCAGAGCCCGGTAGAGCTTGTGGACAGTGTAGCAGTGCAGCTCTGAGGCGGTGGTGATAAGCTGGATCAAGTTGGGCACCGTTTCATCTCTCACGTCGCCCCCTGCCTGGCAGAGTGGAGATCAGAGTCAAACACAAGCACACACTCTCACACTCACACTCACACACACACACACACACACACACACACACACACACACACACACCAAACTCCATTAGCTAGACAGCTGGCCCAAGTATTTGGGTCGCCCTACATTTCCTTCCAGACACAATGACCTCACTTGGGGGCTGTTTCCATCACAGTTCACATACATTACAAAAGGACATTTACCGACATGGATTAAGCTTTAATTTAAACCACATCTCCACCCACTTCTATACACTCCATCCTTTCAGGAGCAGTGTGAAGGATTAGTGTAAGCATTAGCTTTTCATGTATTCGCTTGCCTAGATGGAGCACAAAACAAAAAGTAAGGATGCAACAGAGTGCAAAATGGAAAGCATTAATCCACGATAAATGGCCTATTCAGGACCTGGGGCCGCATGTATGAAAGTTTGTACAGAGGAGGTGTACAGTATCTCTTGTCAAATGTATCATTTAGAAAATATGCATTTAGTATTTCAACGCACACACAGGCTTCAGGCATGTGGCCCCTGGCATCTACTCTAACGCACCGAGCATTCATGATGGCAGTGGACAACTTAAAAAGAGCTGTGAGGGAGAAACTCATGTCAGAGGCAGCAGGGTGACGTGGCTCGGTCTGTATTTACCGTGGTGAGGACATGCAGGATGGTGTCAATGTGCCAGCGCTGGGAGGGCGCATACCTGACAGAGACAGAGACACACACACACACACACACACACACACACACACACACACACACGCTCAGTGGTGCTTGAGGGTGAGCCAGATGCACATAAATCCATCTGCATCCTCTCACTGCTTATATATACACACACACACAAAACCAAAGTGCATCAAGTGGTAGAGAGATATACAGTAGAAACAGAGGAGGCTATTCATGGTCACAGTGCCACTAAGAGAGACAGGGGACAGACACAGAGTGAGACATGTAGACACGTACTGTATATTTTAAGCACAGAGGCTTTTTTGTTACGGACTTAACACTTAAACAGCTGCATCACATTATTGCTCACATTATCCAATCTCAGCCCGGACCAACAGAGCACGGTAAACGTGTTCACTTGCACATGAATGTGTGTGTGCTTGCATGCAGAGATCTGTGTGTGTGTGTATGTGTGATGCAGTCCTGTCATGTGCACGCTTACGTGTCTGCAGTGTCTCTCACCTCTCTGCGGCGTTGAATATGCCGCTGGCAGCTTGAGCCCTGAGCTCAGGGGGGCAGGAGGAGAGGAAGATGAGCAGCTCCTTCATCATGGAGCGGATGTTGGAGGCCGACACCAGCGCCAAGGAGAGATCCAACGCACGGCTGGAGAGACGGCCAGAGACGATTCATGTTGGTAAGTCTGTGTTTACATACCTTTAAAATGACACTCTGCTGAGAGTGGGAGTCTGGTGCCATTTCTCTTTCAATTCACCAAATTAAAAATGTTAATTCAGACTGCTGTCCCTTCTTTATTGAGGTCAGTGTGTTCTCAACTGAGTACACGTACTTGTAATGTTGCAGAGAATGAACGTTCACATGTTCAATGTCTCTGCATCCATCAGCATCCAGAATTTTGTCCATGTCCTTTCGGAGCAGGAAGACAAAATCCACCCTGCTGATGTGCCCTTTAGCAACACACGGGCTTGTTAGTGCCCACAGTTGGCTGTTTTTTATTTGACCTTTCTATAGAAAAGGTCAAATAAGGTCAAGTATATTCTCCATGTAAGGAGAATATATCCACAGGGATCAATTAAGTATTGCTTCATTATTGTCCTTATTAGTAGGGCTGGAAATCACAAGGTAGCTCACGGTATAATGCTATCATGATATGTTGTCCACAATAGTGACATTAACACAACACAGGTGATTATGTGATATACTGTGCAGATTACCTAAGATGCATCATGATACCTGCGCAGCTGAAAAAATATACAGTTTTGAAATTGAAATGTTCTTTGTGACAAAGCCTGAAATCAAACCTGCACTACGTGAACGTGTCTGAAAGTACCTTAAAGGTCTGAGAATACCTTTACGGTACACTGTGGAAAAAGATGCAGGTGCTAACGTTCCTGGTACGTAAACAACAAACAGACCAATGAAGAGAAATGGTCCTGGAGCACATCGGTCTCTAGGGTTTGGCAGTATGACGGTATATACCATGCGACAGTAGATATGTGTCCGCTGGAGGAGATTTGGTGATACCGTTTTCACTGTGGCAGCTATCCCTTAGTGTCTCTATATTATATTCACATCAGGCTGTGCAGCGAATCAGGGCTGGATCCCTGCGTGATGTTGTGAATCCAGTTGCCTCGCAGGGTCACATGATTTAGGAGGCAGGACTGCTTACCACGTTCTCCTGTGACCTGAGAGCTACAGTTGGTAGTGTTAATGTAATGTAATGTGCCAACCGCTGCAGAAGATGAGAGTGACAAGAAAACATGGAGGAGGAGAATTTAAAAAATGTAAAAAACAGAGCCGGAGGCATCCCAACCAACCAACCAAGGGGAAAAGAACGTGTTGCTAAAAGGTGAAGCGGTTGATTTTGGATGCATGGAAGTTCCAAACAAAAGAAGAAAATAATCAAATGTGATGAGGTACATTACGGTGTCATACCATTATCTTGAAATTACATATACTGTGATACAAGATTTTGGCTACATCGCCCAGTCCTATCAGTCTCACAGTGTGATTTTCTGGTCTGGATCAGTAAATGTTTACGATATTAGATACACGAGGACCAGACTACATGATATTTTCATCTTTGACGATGTCACCATGTCAGATCTAACGATCACAGTGCCATAAACTCCTATCATGTTGTGGTCAGGTGACTGGCAAGACTACACGTATGACCCCGACCAATCACGGCATGTCTTATTTCACGGTCATGAATGAATTTAGATGCCATGGGGGAGGCGGGTAAAGCAACTGTCAATCATGGCAACAGACACATTGTGTGTGATGCTGGTGGTCCTGTGTAGCAAAAAAAATGATGCTGTATTTATCTCTCTTCAAATTATTACTTTCTGCACCAGAAAATGTCCCAACTATAACATAAAAATATGACACACTTTCAGAGTGGTTTTATACATTTTAAAAAAATGATTGATTTCCACTTCAAACTGAAGTGATCCCTGAACCTTTTTATAAGATTTGACTCTCCCAAAACACACATCGGTGGGTAAAGCGGGGGCAAAAGTGTGACCTGTTCAGGTTTCTGAACATCTGCGCTGTAACAGCTGGGCCTGACAGGCAGAGAAGAGGTGACAGTTACCGCTTGACAGAAGCGTCCTGGTCCTTCAGGCAGTCCACGATGGTCCCCCGGTGGCGCTGCACTGCATTGTGGTCTGTCCCGACAATCTTTTGAAGAGAGATCATGGCGATGTACCTGGACATGCATACAGAAGAGGCAGAAATAAAGATGCCATGTTTTAAGCTTCATACTGCATCAAGATGAAGTGCTGTGAGTGAGCTGAATTCTTTAAGGCTGTTCGATTGTGTAGTGTCACAGAATATATTTAATAAAAAGTTTGTTTTACTGATAATAATTTCTAACCATTAGCTAACAGTCAAGATGAACTGACAGTGCTCTACAAACTTAACTTCCTCATCATGGCAAGATAAATAATTCAACTTTCCCCCTGGAATGTCTCATGAACTGATCAAGTATTTATTTATGTGCACACAGGAGAGATGTTATCTAGCCAGGTAGGTCTCACAGGAATAAACCAGCCCTATTACTGTCACACAGCCACAGAGAGATTCAGGGGCCCCGCAGGTAAAAACCAGACAGGCCTGCCTGGTCACATGTCCCCTATTGAGACCAACCCGAAAAAAAGGAACATAACAAAACCCCAAGGAACCTGTTACAGGACTCCACACTGCCTGATGAAAAATGACAAGGCCCAAAATGAAGAGAAGCATTAACAGACCAACAGTGACCTTCTGGTGTGGCTCTGTGGCTCTAGGGAAAGTGATTAGTGAGCTCAGGCTGATAACAGCCTGTTGGGAGGCTTCTCTCTCTCTCTCTGGCTGCAGTGAGTTTGCTATCAGCTTCGTGGAATGGAAATGGCAAAATGACCCAGAGAGCTAAGAGAGGAAGGAGAGAAGGACGGAGGAAGAAACGGAAAGGGAAACAGGAACGTGTGGAGGAAGGGACGTAGTGGAAAGGAAAACAGCACCAACCGAATGTTCCTGTCGTTGTTCAGGAGGAATCTTCCCATGATGTTCACAGCCAGAACCTGTGGCACAAGTGAAGTTAAACACATGTGCATCTATTCTCGTGTATGAATGAGGTCAAACACAGTGAAGAAGAAGAGCTGTAGCCTCTCACCCTGAGTCCACTCTCTGACTTGATGTCTAGCACAGTCAGAACAGTCTCATACAGCACAGCGTTGCCCACAGTCTTAGTGCTGTCAGTGTTGGTCGCCACCTGCATGCCAAGTCAAACACACGCCATTAGTCAGCACGCTAGTCATACAACAACATACATTTGCAACAGATACTAAAGGTCTGTGACATTTTTTGAATAAAGAATCATTTCTGCTTCTCTCTACAATCGAGTGATTCATTAACCGCTTCGGGGTAAATCTGTCCAGAGGAACATATTCTGGCACACAGGAAGTGATGCGCTCATGTTCCTTTACTTGGACTAAGGCAAACTGGCTGACTGACTGGGTAGTCAGCATGAGCAGTGATACTCATGGTGGCTGAACAAAAAAAGGAGCGACACCTACAGAAACTTCATCAACAAAAGCTGAGACGTATATAAAGTAACAACACTAGATAACTTCTAAATGATAACAAGGAGCATAAAAATGAGAAAAAAAACTAAATTTAACAGTTATTAATTGTGTAAATGAGAGAGAGGCACTGGACCTGAGCTAGTAGGTCGTTCATAGCGTCGCTGGCTGCCTCGTTGTTGCGACCGAGAATCCTCAGCAACCTCAGGATGCGTACCTGAGGAAGGAAGCCAGGGAGAGTGAACAGATGGACGACAAGTTATTCTGGTGCAGCGAATCAGCAAAAATAGGAGGATGGATGACAAGATAAATCTGTGTGTGTTAGTGAGAAAGAAAGAAACTGAAGGAAAGAAAAACATTAAGACATAGGTTTTGGTTTCAAATTTTAACCACAGTGCTCAAACGTTGCTGGTTTTGATGACATAAAATATACTTATACTTGATTAATAACAACAGATGTCTCCTTTGTTATCTAAGTGTGATCTGCTCTATAGTCAGTGTAATGCAGTGCAGCCACATGCTGAATGATACTGTAGCAGAACTGAGTGGAGCTGCAGTGGACTGACCTGTAGGAAGGGATCACTGATTCCTGCCACGTCGTGCTCTGGAGAATAACCCGAAATGACCAGACCTTTCATGATCTGAACCAGATCCGGCACTGCCTGAGATACACACAGCACAAACACATTACAACACAGAGACAGAGCGTAGAGACACAGAACTGATCAGATCATTAAGTGTTTGTACCTTTCTGAAGCGCTCCAGTGTCTCTGGACTCCGCACACACAGCTCGGTGATGAGCACCACAGCCCCGTGTAACACACCTACAAATAAACAGCCAAACACATGAGGAATCACCGGAAATTGCTACCTGTGAGACAAGCTTGGCAAACTGAAATGAACCAGTAATCATTACTACTGCGCGTCATGAAGGTAGATCAACTGACCGTGGTTCTTCTCAGAGAGCAGGGACCGAGCTGCAGGTGCAAACAGCTCCCCCAGATCCTGGACTTTTCTCACAATGTGAACAGCACACAGAGCAGCCTGGAAGAAGAGTGGAGGAAGCCATCAGCACCATTACATCATCACTACACTGAGCAGGTGACAGTGGCATGTTGTTTGTTTTACTGCCGACAAAGGATTGAAATCTGTGTGCAACAACTGCTTTTAAACAGGCCACAGAGGCTAAAAAGTAATATTACATCATACTGATATTTAAGTGCACAAATGGACCAAAAATGGATAACACATTATCCACAACACCAGTAATAATAAATTCTAAATCATAGTAGATTTGAAAAGAGCCACATGTTTTAGTCATGTTGTTTAGAGGCCGCACATTGCTTTTCAAATCTTAACTTCTTTTCTTAATCTTAATTTCTGTTTTTCACTCCATACAAACAACATCTCATTAAGATCGCCTCTTAAAAACGGGAAAAACAATATTACATAGTTTAAATAGTACTTATATATAATGCTGTTATAAAGTGATTACAACGGTAGTAATATTAATTTTGTTGAGTACTACTGAAAAAAGAGGAGGTGGAGGTCCCCACCTTCTTCTTTATGTAGGAGTTGGAGGCTCGGAGCAGCCTGTCAATCTCTGGTGCCAGATCTCTGCACATCTCAGATGAACCCATACAGGCCAGAGTGCACAGAGCCAGAGACTGCACATACTGGTTGCTGTGAGAAAGGTCACTGGAAAACACACACGCAGCGAGAAAAACACACAAATGACAGCGTTGATGTGTGTTTATTAACGTGCCAAACATGTTCAGCATTTTCCTGAAATCATAAGAGAATATCCTCCACTCTGTAACTATCTGACTCACTCTGATTCTTTTTTCTGATTTTCTTTTTTGCTCCCCATTTTGTCTAGTGTGTCTAAGTGTGCCACTCTCAATTATGACTAATTAACTATTGTCTAGCATATATTTATGACTTTTTTTCCCCAATGCTATCAATTGTAATTTGAGGAAAAAATACCAGTGTTTTGTAGTCTTTCACAAGCAGTCTTCCAGAATGAAACATACAAGACAGAAAACTTGGTAACATGTTATTTTAACCCTCCTCCATATTCAGGATTCATAAGGTGTAAATAAATGGTTTTTAATATGCTACTACACAGTATAATTGTAGATGTAAGCGGATATAAGGACATTTTAAGTCATTAAGTTTTTTATTCCACATGTTCTTCTCCCTTGTCAAAACCTGGCGCCTACATTACCCACAATGCACTACCACTGACTGAAGATTCGGCTTTGTTATACTAGTAGTGGCTAATGTTTCTTCAAGCTGCTAGCATCAAGCAGATGAGGAGTGGGCTACGGAGGTCTGGTAAGCTCACTTCTCTCAAACTGACGCTGACTCAAGTGACATCACTTGAGGCAATTTATCAGACTTCACACGGCTCCTTCTGGAGCCACTAAACACTTTATGCAACTTTTTTTTTTCCAACATACGCAGCAGTACAGCCGTCCTTACTTCTTTATGGAGTTGGTGATGAGCAAACTGGCATCCTGCTTCTCATCCAGCAGCATCATGGCGCCCAGATACCCCACACGCTTCTCACTGTAGCGCGGGCTGGCTATCATCCGAACACACTCCATCTAGTAGGAAGAGCAACAACTCCTCTAAATGTGAAGTTATTTGACATACTGACACCACTGATGGCCCTGGGGGAATTTTCTGCTCTTTTTCAACTCCAAGCAGAGGTCAGACTCGTCTTCAGAGCAGCGGCCTCAGAGTTGGGAGGATTTCAATGGCCCAGTTTTTTTGAAAACGCTGCAGACTTTGCTTGAGGGCATTGAACACATTCCAGAGTATTCTAAAAATAGGGAAAGTTTAACTGCACATAGCAACATGACTAATATTATTAAAGCTTATCATATTTATCATATTTGATTCCACAATGCGTCGTCTTGTCTCTCTACCTGTCCTGAGCTCATCATGCACTTTTGCTGAGCACACAGATCACATCTGTACAGGATCAGTTCTTGGGACATAGTGGTTGGACACTGGGACTGGGCCGCTAATCAGCGAAGAATTGAACGCAGATCCTGCAGCTGCACGGTGGTTTCTCACCCTGCTAACCCCATTAACCCAAGCGAACCCATGACAGGCATTAGCAAAAATCCCCTCACCTGACCAAAGTGAGCGGGGTAGCCCAGCATGTGCACGTAGAGCAGCTTGGCCAGGTTGTGCGATCGCCCCCCATTGTCGGATTGTCTGAACTGTGCCCGGATGGCTGCACACTCCCTCTGGATGACGCCCCGCTCCTCACACTGCGTCCTGGCTGACCTGATGGCCCGGATCATCTCCTGCAGGGGGACTGATGGAGACATGGCTGTGTGTGTGTGTGTGTGTGTGTGTGTGTGTGTGTGTGTGTGTGTGTTTGTGTGCATGCTTGTACATTCACGTTTTTGTCAATGCGCACGTGCGTTTGCCTGTATGTGTGTGCGTTCACACCAGGCTAGTTTTTTATTAACTGGCGGCCAGTGCTGAAGCCCGGCCATGTTTGCCCTGTGACCCAGACACTACCTGTCTGCTGCCATGGTTACAGGGACAGAGCAGGTTTAGTGGCCTGACTCCAGGGATTACTTTCCCTGGTCTTAACAATCAGGCCTGTGCCCCAGTGGCTGTAAAATGGACCAAACTGCACCCTAACAGTTAAGGGAGCTCCACACTGTGCCCTGGTGGCCTTTAAAACTGTCCTAAGTGCTGTGTAAGGGATTAGACCTGTACAGCGTAATTGCTCTGGTGTCAGTGACTGTCCCTTTGTGATCTGGTTCACTTGTAGTGATTAGCTCTCATAAATGAAAGAGCTAACGGCGCGCACTGGATACAGGTCTGAAGTGCTTGAGCTAAAACACATGTTGAACTGTTTTCTTTGTCTTTGAGAGCTAATGATTTTGGTCACCAGATGCAATTTTTAATTTTTCCCACTCATACTGACAATGTTTGTTCCTTCTGTTTACCCAACAGATCAATGGATGATGAGAGAACAAAGGCCCCGAAACAATCACTGTGAGTACTTCATACATACAGGAAGTGAACACAATAACCTGGACATCTATAAAGTATAATAGTCATGCAGTACATACCAGTTTTTGAAAAGTACATTCTAGCTGAGTGTGTCATGTGTTTATCTCTTTGGTAACTTAATGGTGTGTTAAATGATTTAATGGTTGAATTACTGATCGTCAACACTGTGGACAGAATAACAGAGACACCATATAATAATAATAATAATGATGATAATAGTAAAACATTACAGTACAATGCAGTGAAAGTCAAAAACACAGACTATTGCAGAGATATTCTATTTGACTGCATTATATCTCACAGATGTTGATTTAATTGCCTTAAATATGTTCTACATTACAAATCTGGTGTGTAACACGTCTCTGACCACACGTGTGAGAGATGGCTGCCATAGTTTAGCCTACAGAGTGACATACAGAAGCAGGTCTGCATCTCTGTTCCTTCGCACTCCTCTCTGAGAGGTCGCGTATCCTGTAACTTTGATTTGCCGCACATCCCAAGAACCTGCTCTTGTGTGACTGATCAGATTGCCGCTGATATTTTTATTGCCTTTGATTTAGCGATCGAACGCTGAAGGCTTTGGAGCTGGCTGGAGCACTGAGGGTCAGTTTACTCTGGCCCTGATTTTTGGTGACTTAGCAGATTCACAAAGGTCTCTCGTATTCACTCCAGTGACTTGCAGTCTTACAGGTGTCCACCAGATGCTGCAGGCAGCCTGTACCGTCCCTTGCATGTCATCCAGCAGAGATGTAACATCCACTTTGGAGCGAAGAGTTGAGACTGTTTCCATGGCGTTAGGATTAAATATAATTTTGCTGTGTATCATAGAAAATAGGTCACATGTTGGACTATTAAGTAGCTTTGATGATGCGTCTGTTACACAAAGTGAACTGAGGGCAGCGTGATTAATTCCAGTGGATTAATTCAAGTATTTGGAAAGATGATGAGAGAAAACATTTGATATGAAGCATTATAATATGTCAGTTCTAACCACTGTTTGGAAGTTAGTGGGTTTTTTCAACCACAGCCTTCAAATTATGTCCATGCACCAAAAGTTCTTGAAAGAATATTTAATGTTGATATAATGAAAGACAGTGCAGAATTAAGAGCTGTAAATGCATCATGCATGTGAAAACCTCACTCTTCTGAGAGTCTGTCGTATTATAATGCTTCATATCAAAT
>JAPZEA010000004.1:6004476-6014745 GCA_029783685.1 Heniochus monoceros | reverse complement strand
GACGTCCTTATCAGATTGTTGGTTTCTGAAAGTTCCAAACATTGTCGGATGCAGGCCGCCCCAAATCTGTTGTTAGAAAGGTGCAAGGGGTTTTAGACACAGTTTGCTGATCTGACAAGCACTTAATTGAAAGCATACTGATGCCTAAAGTACAGTTTTGCAGAGTTGTGAGCATGGCAAATATCTCTGAATATTTATTGTTTGGAGTCATTTGAAGCATATGCCAAATAAACACAGAAATATGTTTAAAATGTTACAACATTCATGTAGTACCATGAAATCTAAATCGAACACTCTCTCCAATTCTGTGTCATCCCTCCACAACATGCCACAAACTTAACAAACACCTCCTCATCATCAGAATATTACATGCCTGTTTTTGCATTCGGCCCCACCAGGGAATAGCAGCAGAAACCCAGGCACCTGTGGAGAACTCATGCAGAGAAAGTTTTTGGTGCACAGCAGAAGTTTTTGATTCCATCAGATGGCCATTAAACCAAAGTCTGCTCTATTCACTCGTCGCCTGCCTGGATGGGTAATAAACATTAAAAAGACTCTTAAATGCAAATGGAAGAGAGAATTGGGCAGATTAAGGTGGAATATTGAGTGTCATTATTCACTCTCCTTCTTGGCCAATAGCCTTGGTGCTATTCTACAACGAGCCATCTCCTCCTTGGCAATGCATCACATATTATCACAGACAACCTTGGGTGTGTTGTGTTTATTCATCTCTGAAACGACCCTCTCCACCTCTTCGTGTCCTTTCCACCAGCCTCTTGTACAGCCTCAGTGCCTCTAGAAAGGAACACCCTTGAAAGGTAAACAGCAGAGGTGGAGGGAAAAGGTGTCACAGAGTAAACCTCTGTCAAAACATCTCTGCGGTGGACCGAAAAAGCCAAAATAAGTAAATAAGTAAATGAATAAATTAATAAATGTAGGCATCAATTCATGTATAAAATGTGACATAAATTGATATTTCTCCTTTAATTTGCTTCTGTATAATTGCCTTTCTATTAATTCCCCTGTTTATTTACTTTCCCATTTCATTTTCCATTTTATTTATTAATTTATTCATTTTAAAATTAATTATTTTATTTATAATTTCCATTTGCATCCCCCGCCCCAATTTATTCCCTTAAACATATTTATTTCTGTATTTTCTTTCTATATTTCTTCATGCATTTCTGCTCCATTATGCAAATGAGGTCGCTGTCATTCAAAGTGTGTCATAGCATCAACTTTCCATCTATTGGTTGGTTGATCAAAGTGTATGGATTGACTACACATACCTTGCTCCCACACCAGTGGCCACCTGAGACAGTCTCAGGCTCACCACTGTCCTACCGAGGTGATGTACAGTGACTCTGACCAAGACTCTGATCTGGATCACATTTTATGGTTTTCCCCCCGATGTCCTCTGGCTGCTCTGCCTTAACTCTTGATTTACAAAGTTCCCTGGTGTGCAGATAGCTTTACTTGAAACTAACTGTAGCTGTCATCAGCTAGCTCAGTTAGCTGTGCAAGTGGTGGTCCTATTAGCTGACTGCATTTAGCATTCCCTACTGGGCTACTAAAAATCTCCTCCTCCAGGTGGCCCAAAGAGGAGTCAGCTAGCTGCATGGCTAACTCGCTAAAGGCAACTACATTTAGCAGATACATTAGCAACAAGTAAAGCTATCTGTCCACCAGGATGTGATCCAGTTTCACCAAAATCAGTGAAAAAAGTTTTGAAGTTGTGTTTTTGTACAGTAATCATTGAGATCCAGTCCAGAGAAACACTTTGCTCTGTCACATGTGTCATTTTAACAATCCAATTTTTGCCTCATTTCTAGTCTGAGAAACAGTAAATTTCTCAAATTCAGTGCCCCATAGTCTGTCGTTATTTTCCAAGCTACCATATGTCTGAGTTTGCTGCTTCTTCTTGGCTGATGACCCACAGTGATCCTGGCCACCAGTGATGCAAAGGGAAAATAATAAATAAATGAATAAATAAATGTAAAAATCAATAAATGGAAAATTAAATAGGAAAGTAAGTTGGGGAAATAATACAAATGTAAATAAATAAATTATAAAATGCATTTGACAAATTAATTAATGATTAATACCTACATTTTAATTGTATTTTTGCTGCATTTAATGACATATTAATTTATTTTTCTTTCTTTCTTTTTGATTTTGGCAGTTTCAGTCCTCCATAACCTTCAGTTGCTGTGCAGTAAAGTGTTTCTCTTTCCAATAATGGACTGACCTTATTAACCCGATCCATGATGCTTTGTGGCTTATGGGGATAATAGGTGAGTGTATGCTGAGCTTCTGCCAAAAAAGATCTTTTAGTATGTAATTTTCTTGCAATCTTTCTCTGACAGCTGGCATGGATTGTTTTCTTCTTATTCTTTTCTCATTCTCTCGCACGCATTTTGATACACATACTATTCACACAGCTCTGGGGGGAAACAGTCCATCTGCAATTCCCGAGGACTTTTGCTGAAATGTCAGCCAGTGTGCTGAAAGGATCAGATAGCTTTTTGATGATGCACACGCAGTCAGGTGGAAGAGGAAGAGAGACAGGCTTGATAGGCATCAGGTGTAATTTCGGTAACCGCTTTGGCAGCTGATGACTCACCATTCAGAAAACGCAGGCTGAGCACCTACCTAGAAAGACGTTGGCTCCAACCAGATGAGCTGCCTGACACAAAAGCATCCCCTGACCTTTGTGCATGAAGATCATTGAAGCTGATCAGCTCCTTCAACTTCTCAGAGGAAACAGCACAGGGGCCTGAAGGTGGAGAAATGTCAGCTGCTGTTAGAGTACAGTAACATAATAATGATTTTGTTGGTCATATGATGTAGTCAGAAGCAGGATCATCCACCATGAAAAGAACATTACCTCTATCTATTTTTTCATTAAAGAATACAAGATTTCACCTCAGCACTGGTGTTCATAAGTCATAAAAATGACTGTGCTTCAAACTTACAGTCGGACTGTCTTTGAGATTAAATCAACTTTACTGTTTTATATAAAATGATGCATCCACGATAGATAAAATCACATCTAATTTGAAGTTAAAGAAGATATTTTCTGGAAGGGACATTTCTTTTAGATGGTGATAAAAGTCTTTTTCCATAGCTGAAGCCAAGCATCTTCCCCTTGATTCTTTTAACAGCATTTGTCGTTTGAACTTACTGTTGTTTGCTCCAGCTGATTTAGGAGCCGTGGTAATGAATACAGGCAGGGTCACGCAGTTATACTTATGGTTTGTACGATCTGCACAATTTTGTTTGGACGGAGCTGGACTGAGTCCATTCCACTGTGGGCCAGCTGGTACTTACAAGAAACTGTAAAAAAGACATGCAAATCCCAGGGCCCAACAGAATGTGTGCTGGATCAAAGAACTATCTAGCAGAGTAGAAACAAATAGACACGCTCCTGTTCGAAGGATTTTAGTGCTGTGACGTTTCGAGGCTTTTCCTCAGAGCAGGAGCTTTGAAAGGCTGCTTCCTCAGCATTAAAATCCTTCTAACTGGAGCGACTTTGGTGTGCAGATCTATTTGTTTCAGCTCTGCCAGTTGGTGCTCACAGCCAGCAGATAAAATCATACAGAGTGTGGTGGTTATGGATTGTGTTCTTTTGCCTTATGATCAAGCGTTTTGTCCAAAGTGCTTTTGTTGCTGTCGCTGGTGTCAAAGTCTTTTTACGGCTGCCGTCCACCCAGACCACCTTCTTGCGACTCTGGTGCGGTACTTTAATGTAGCGCTTTGTTTGATAAAAAAAAAAACAAAAAAAAAAACTGGTGAACACAATCCAGGCGGTGTTTACATTCGTCAGCACAACGTAATCGGAAAAACAATTTTGTAATATATAAACCTAATTTCTAGGAGGCAGGGTTGGTGAAAAGAGAGCACCGGTATCTGATCCTATCTTCAGATACCCTGAGATATCAGGTATCAGGAGAGAAAATGTTGGATTGGTGCATCCCTCGGATGAAATAACAACAATAATAAAAGAACGTCCGAGGTGAGAAAGCGGTGAAATGGAGCAGCAGTGCTGCGTGCTTTAGAATTTAGTGTCTGTGCAGCCTCGCTTCATCTCACTTTTCACCACCCTAAGTTAGAGTTGCTGCTGCCCTCGTCTCTCCGTCCACCATCTCATCCGGAATTTGCTGTCTTCCTCTGCTTCTTTGCCTTTTCCGCACAGACTGCAGCTTCATTTAAGAGTACTGGAGCATCGAGGCTGCGCTGGTATGCAAGCATTCACATTCTCTGGATTTCAGTGAGGCGACTCCAATCAGAGCTTATCTTTCACAATACTCCTTATTGAAGATGAAAATATCTGTGCATGTTGGCTGAAATAGTTTGTGGCGTCTGCTCTAGTAGGTTTCAATAGTATTATGGTCTGTCCTCAGCTTTATTGCCACAGCTGTCAGTAAATAGACAATTACAGTAAAATCAACTTGTGTGTAGTTTAATTGAGTAGATTATTTACCATTGCATACATCACATCATTGTTCTGTATGAAATTCTGCATTTTGCCAATAATACTTACACTCTGCTACTCGTGCATGATTTATGGTTTTAAAAGGCCTGAATCATGAACAGAATTCAGCAGTAAATCACAGGCGTTCAGTGGGTCAGCGCTGTCACTGTGGGTATATCCACACACTCCTAGCCAGCACTTTACCTTACGACCAGACAAATCAGACTGAGGACTGAACCCTTGCCAAGGCAGTAAAATATGAGCCACAAATGTTGTCCCTGTCGCGACCTACTGGCACGTCTCCTGGCATTGTGATTCTCGGGACTGTCTCCTGTCAAGATTTATTTGATCTTTATAGTGTCTCTCACAGTTTATATAGTGTAGCCTAAGATAAAGCAGCAGCTGAGGAGCTTGCAGTCGAAGTGCATACTGGAACTGGAGCCAGTTGCACCAGCTCTTCATATGTTAACACTTATCCTGGTTCTTACAGTTTGCATGACTAGTTCGTAATTAATGTAAAAGTTAATATGGAATATGGTCGACACAATGCTGTTTGAAAATGATGTGAGCTGCCAAGATTTTAAATTACATTTCACAAAAATAACACAATTACTAAACATTGGGTTGATGCTGGTTTAGCACATCCTGATATTTCCTACGAAGTCTAAACTGCACAAATTCTACCAAGTCTACGTCTGAACTCTCACGTTTGCTGTTGTCTGTGCACATGCTGTATTTCCAAACGCAGTGTTCTTGCTGGATGTTCTGCGAGCCACTGACTCTTGCCATTTAATGTAACCGCATTGATCTAGCTGAGAGCCAAGCAAATCCAAAGCCCCCCGTCGCTGCTCTGTTACACTGAGTCTTTTTCGTCTTAATCTCACCAATAGGCAAACAGCCACCCATAAGCGGACTGAATTTCACAGCTCTTACACCATGAAAAACTGTAAATTCATTCCACTGTTTTTTACTGTAAAGCCGGCGCTGTGACATTGTCTACCTGCTGTTGCTTCTCCCCTCGTCCTCCACAAACCTCCAGCCTCTGGGGAGTTATCTTATGTCCATAGGCTGGCGCTGTGTGCTCTCCCAAGGGAAGCGAGCACCTGCTGTCAGCGTATCAGTGAGGCTGAGATAGAGGCAAGGCTGGGGACACAGGTGAAGGAGGTGTTCATACATTAATGGACGAAAGCCCCTGCTGTTTTTCACCTCCTCACACACTGACAGGCCTTTTATCTGCCAAGGTTCAAGGCGAGGACGGAGCTGCTTTACCGCGCTTTGCACTTAAAACTACCGAGTCGTCTCCCAAGGATGGTCCCGAGCCCCCTCTGCACCTCCCGTCCTCTTCTCACGCACATGCTTACACACAACACCTCCCTTTTCCTGCTCCTCCGTCTCTTTTCTGGAGCTCACCTTTGTTAATTCATGCATAATTCTTTTAAGGGTGGCTGCTTGTTCTCTTCCCTTCTGGTGTGAGAGCGCTCCCTTTCTTCTCGTTGACTTCACCGCGTCCAGAGAGACCGTCCCCAGAGCTTTCTTTATTTTCCTTACCAGATATAAGTGGGAAGAAGAGGATTTCTGTGCATGCTCAGGGTTGTGTGGTGTATTCAGGCTCTTGTGTGAGCATCTTCATGAATTTCATGAACACATCATCTGAGAGGGTGGATGAATGTGGCTTTGTGAGCCCTGGCATTTTTTTGTTTTTATTGTGTTCTTTTTCACATGTATAGGTAAATAAATAAGTGGTTTTTCAGGAGAATGTTTTGTCAACAGGGCTTGAAGTCACACGGCATGTGTGTGTTTGTTCATTGTTGTGGAGAGGGTGCGCGTGGGCGTGCTGCTGCCGCCGCTGCCGTGGCGGCACATTTCCCTGTGTTTGCCTGTTGGAGAGGAGGGTTATCGAGAGAAAAAAAGAAGACAGGCAGCAAGCAAGGAGGTGAATCGTAATTAAAATTTTCAGTCTCGTTAAGTTGGTGACAGCTTGCAATCGATGGCAAGGATCTGCCTCCAATACCAACGAGCCAAAAGATCATTTCAATTTTAGGTGGAGTAAGGGGAAATTAATTAAGATATTTATGGCCCCAATTAATCAGGCTGGCTGAGAGACTTGCTGTAGGTGTACAGGACTTACAAAGAACTATAGTACAGGTGGAGTCACATGGTTTCAAAGAATGTACCTCAACTATACGTTTTCTAAGCCTCTCATTATGAAGTGAGAACACCCCGGAGCTACCAACTGTATCACCCCATTATCTCTATTTACTCTCCTAGAAATCGTGCTACTGTATGTGAAGGCTACAGGTGAAATCCCCATCCTGATCCTTTGCTGGTTCCACAAGGATGAAAACAACTATTTCGCCGTATTACATTATATAAAGCTCTAATGAGGAAATATGAGCTCCCCTGTGCTTCAAACCAGAGCACCCAATTATCTTCACTTACTGCTGCACAGGCCGATGCACTGCAGGGTAATGGCATAACAATAGCTCTCCCAAAAGGTGCCACGCACAGTGTGAAAGGCTGTGACACAGA
This sequence comes from Heniochus monoceros, assembly GCA_029783685.1. Classification (NCBI taxonomy): domain Eukaryota; kingdom Metazoa; phylum Chordata; class Actinopteri; order Chaetodontiformes; family Chaetodontidae; genus Heniochus; species Heniochus monoceros. The sequence goes on along the minus strand of JAPZEA010000004.1, from coordinate 6,007,742 downwards.
TCGATAGATTACAGAAGTGCCTTAACTGTGTTCTGAGTGAAATTCGGCCTTGAAAATTGTGTAAATGATAGAAGAATGGAAGAAAGGCTGTTTCATTCCCGGGCTTCAAAGAAAACCTCACATCGACAAAACGTGTATAAATTTGTGTTCAGCTGGTGACAGTGCCGTGTTCATATTCTGCACCGCATCCTGCCACCTGCCCCAGGCGTGTTAACAAGGTGCCTGTGGCAATGATTGCCTGGCCATCAAACTCCCAGCTGATAAGTTCCTCTGGGAGAGAGAGGAGCTCTGTCATTGAATTCACCCCGATCGCCTCCTCCTGCTGTACATTCGAGATAACACCCAGCCTCACATCCTCTATAATGGCCTCTGTGACGTTTATATATAACTTATTCGGTAAAATCTGTCCAGCATTTTGCCGCTAGTCTCACGCTGGATATATCCTGTTTGCCGCATTTTATGATTTGATGACTAGATTTATATGCACAATCATGGTGTTGTAGCCTGTCGTCAAGATGGTAGCCGGCAAGACACCTGTCACTTCCAATGTAGCAAGGCCGAGGAAGGGGATTGGCTGATTGATGGAAGCCTCAGAGTGCACAGAGGGTGAGGGACGCAGTGACAGGCCCGTGATTGACACAGATGAGAGGGAGGAAACGAGGATAGGAGCGGGCAGCGGCGAGGACGGGATACTAAAACAATAGCGAGTTAAAGAGAGGGGATAGAGAGAAAACCTGACAGCCTTGATTAATACCCAGGGGATTATCTTCACTGCTGAGTGGTGGAGAGATGAGGAATATCACCAGTCTATGTTGGGAAAAAACAGATTTTTTGGTGGTTTGTCTCAATGTACACATGAAGGACAAAAAAAACTGTTATTTTGATTTGATTTTTTTTTTTTTTTAAATACACTCATTTTATCTGTCTAAATCAAAACAACCCCGATGTGAACCCTTTGGCGAATTACTCTCAGGAACTGGATTAAAAGTGCCCTGCTTTATCAATCTCTCTGATGCAAAATACATCAGAGAGATTGATTAAATCTCTTTGATGCATGTTTAGTAGGTAAGCATCACATGTGCCCACATGGTTTAGCTGTTATTAATCTCAAATCTAAATCTCATGAATCAGAGATGCAGCGAAACTTGCGGTCAAATACCCTCGTCTGGACGCGTGTCACCTTAACTGAGCGCGCTCTCCAAAAGCGGACTGGCACGGTGCCTGCGTGCGGCAGACGGTAGTGGTTTACACGTCGCTCAAGTCTGGCACACTAAAAGCTGACCTGATGTACCAAAGGGATCAAAAACACTAGATTCTGTTTATTTAAACCATCTTTCAAATGGCTGGAACTGAATGGAGACTTTATAGAACTGTCTGCAACACCTGCAAGAAGGATGCAGTACATGAAACAGAAAAACACAATTACTTTTAGCCAGGACTTCCTGGCACATGAATCTGTCACTGGTCATCATCCGCTATCAGAAATATAAATTCAATGTAATACCTGCTGCTGGCACTAAGCCCCCCTCCCCATTGCTGTCATGCTATATGCAGCATGCCGGCAAGATCAACTAGAGCACACCTTGAATGTCAGGAGAAGGGCATTATTGAGTTGCTGCATTTATCCTACATACGACCTACAGAACAAGTCGCAGAATTCAATTTGTAATTGGAGTCTGACCTATAATTCCCACAGATTAAAGAGCTGTATTTAGCCGAGCGAAGTTGCTTGACAGAAAGATTTTATCGTTGAAAGTCTGACAGCGATGGGTGGGCCAGACCCGGGATTTCAATGCATGTAACCGACAATGTGATGAGATACACTTCGCCTCCTGCCTCTGACCTAGATTTCCCCTGCAAGGTCAAGCTACGGGGAAAACATGAAAAAACACCATTAAATGTACATATATTATTTACAGGCCCGAGGGCTAAAGCCACGTGTTCTTTTCTGTTCTTTAGCAAGGAGAAAAGTCACCAGACCAAAAGTCAACAGCCGTGCAGGCAGTAGTAGTGGCGTAGTAGCGAAAATACAAAAGTGGAGCCAATAAACCAGCTGTTACGCGTTAGGATGTGTGTCCTTGATTAAAAATAAAGCAGCTCAGAGCGGCTAACAGTTTTAAAATGGTCAATATTTTCATCACGATCAACAAAGCAAGCTCGTGGTCTCCGGTGACGTGCTCTAGTGAAGGTAAATGGGCATTGTGTGAGCTACACTGAGAGATGATTGGCGTCATTCTACCTTGGGAGCAGTTGTTTGAGAACACAGTGCCGTGGCTATGTGCAAACAAATGATAATAAAAATCTATTATGCAGCGTAATAGTCTGTAAATTCCCTGCAGATCGAGCCGGCCTTGTCACGGGGCAGGAGAGTCACAACATGACAGGCTGCTGGCAGTGATGGCGACTGGAGCTCCTCCCCGGCGGAGCTGCAGCGGGGCTGTGCCACAGAGCAGGCCAGGCCAGAGAGGACGGAGGTTTGGGAGGGGCAGAGAGCAAAATGCTGCCTGAGAAAGTGACCCGGAGGTCCAGAGTCCTCAACACTGCTCCAGGTGTGTGAGCAAAGGTGGACGCACAGGTTTTTAGAAAAGACTAAACACACAGACCGCATTTCTCAACAACTTGCACTGCATGATGGCTATTTAATGATTTCTGCCTTCTGTCAAAAGTACACACGTTTGTTAGTCGATTGGAGTTTTCATGACACACAACCATCCTGCCCGGTTAAACATAAACCTGTAACCCAAACAAACACTGGGCTTTATTTACAATACAGCTCAAACAGCAGGGAGACATCAGGACGGCTAGATTTACAAAACACGAGCCTACAGCTGGCAATCAAAACAACAAAGGCTCCAACAACCGTATTGTAATTTATCCACTCAGCATGCAAAACCTTGCTTGAACCCTGGAACAGACAATTAATAAGTGTCTTACATGTTTGTTTTAAAGCCTCTGAAAACATATTTTCTCTTCTATGAGCAATGGGATCCTACAACCCTGATTCCAAAAACGTTTTGACACTTTGTAAAACAAATAAAACAGAACGTGATAATTTGTTAATCCTTTTTAACATATACTCAATTGAAAACAGCACAAAGACAATATATTTAATGTCTGACCTCATCAGCTTCAGTGGTTTTTGTAAATATCTGCTTATTCTGAATTTGATGCAGCAACACGTTTCAAAGAAGTTGGGACAGGAGCAACAAAAGACTGGGAAAGTTGTGGAATGCTCCAAAAACACCTGTTTAGAACATTACACAGGT
>JAPZEA010000004.1:5935666-5949164 GCA_029783685.1 Heniochus monoceros | reverse complement strand
AAAAATCCATGTCCAGTCTGCAGCCTGCCTCCAGGCCGGGACAACACCTTGTGTTAATTAAACCCGACCTCTGGATTAGCCTGCTCCGCACCGGCACATTCTGGGAGAAAATCGAGCGTTTGATTCTGACAACCGTTTCACGTGGCTCTAATTCTCGGTTGTAGTTGCGAAGAGTAATAATGATTACACTGATAACCTAAACAATTAGGTAATAGGCAATAATTTGCAATAATTGTTATTCTCTAATTAAGTTTTACATCTTCAGAGCCCAAATAAGAGATGGAGGAATTGAAATGAAAGGAGAAACTAATTAAAACGGAGGTGGCTAATACCAGCACGCTTTTTATCCTTTTATTTTCTCTATCCCTCTGTTTCTCTTGCTCTGTATTAATATTTCATCTAAAGTTCAGTGCTTTCTGCTTCAATAGACAGTAAAATCACTGCTGGAAACATTGCTCTCAGTCACATCTCTCTCTCTCTCTCTCTGTCTTTTTCTCCTTCTCACTCACAGTCCTCCTTTTCGCTCTCAGCCCCGTGTCATATTTCTCATTTTTTTCTGCTCCCCTTGAGCTCTCCCCGCACATTTCTCTCTCCTCGCACAATATCTCACAGGTAGAGACGAATGTCAGCGGCGAGCCTAACTGGTTTGAGCCAGCCGCAAACTGTACTTTCCCTTCTCTTAGTCAATATCAGTCAGTCATTCAGCCAACCAGCCAGCCCGTCCGCCACTTTATCGTTTTTATCTTTTTGTCAGTGCTCTCCGGAGTGAGTCAATGTAAAGCTCTTTAGCCACTTGATATCATGGGAAGGCTGGAGCTGGTGCATGCATTCTCTTCATAACCTTGCTGCTATCTGACTCCCAAGAATATTTCAATGAGGGCGGAAAGCTCCATTATATAAGTTACTTGAGCGTTTCTGCTTTTCTTGATCCGTCCCTGAAAGGATCGGCGTTCATTTAGGATTGAGGGCGGGTGGCGGAGTCAACTTTACTTAGCACAGTTTGCACTTAGGCACCTGGGTGCGCCCACGCCAGCAAGCGAGCACAGGCATCCTAATGGACTAATGGACACACACGCACACACGCACTCAGGCATACCCTGCCTTTTCATCCTACTCCATATGGCATTAGAACAGAGCACGGTAATGGCTAATGGCCTATCTCTCCACACAAGGCAAGTTAAACAGCAACATGCAGCGTTTTATGCAGCTTGCCCCGGAGCTGGTGAAGGAAAAGATCTACACTGTTTTATTATTAACCCCATTAGCACTCGATAGAAGGCGTCACTTTGGCTCTCACTGCATGCAGTCTAATTTAACCCTGTAGTGGGTTGGGGAGAGCAAAAATTCCGCATTGGCAGCAAATGCAGCCCTGTTCCTCCCTCTTCATCCCCCGTGATGATGCCTAAATCACACTCTCCCCCCGCCTTGATCCTCTCTTCCGTCTCCCTGGCCTTTTCCCTTAAGCCCTCTTGAGTATGAGTGCCTGTGTGATGGACTCCCACTAAACGGATGCAGATTTTATTCAGGCTATTTTCAAAACCAATGCTCGCGCTTTAGCCAGCTAGACACTTTTTTAATGACTCCCCTAACTCGACGCCTTCAACCACCACCAGCACCATCACAAGTAACACTCTGCCTCTGCTTCAGATAAGATGTGGCGGAGTCACATAGTCGTATTTTTTATTCCCACTCAATCCTTCCCTCTCCTCTCCTCTCCTCTCCTCTCCTCTCTATGCTCTTACAGCTCAGACCCTGGTCCACACTTGTCTTCAAAAAGTGGCTCCCCACTGGGCTCTCACCCTCTGCACTCCTCTCTTCCCACCCTCTCTGTCCCTCTCGTGTTGCATCTTTCGTTTCACATTTATCTGTCCTTTCGCAGTCGTCCCCTTCTCCTTTCAGATCATCCCTGGCACCCCCCTCCCCTCCGCTCCCCTCCCCATCCAGCAGTTTGTCAATTTCAGCTCCTTTCCTGCACTTTTAAACCCACGTTAAACGACATCCTCCCTAATTAACACTCACCACCTGTCATTTCACTTCATTTCCAACTAATCCCCATGTCAGCGTGGCCCTATTCATCCAATCACCTGCAAAAACCGGCGCTCCCCGGGCCAATTGTCACGTCTCTCGGTGAACTCTGGGTTGACATCAGTCATGAGGAGCCAGAAATTAGAGAAAGAGATGTGAAGAGCGTCTTACACTCTGTCACACGGTATGCAAGTGCTGCTCTGGAGGGCTTTCGATCTTGTTTCCGGGGCACAATTATGGCCAGCGCGGCGGGGTGCACATGTATTAGTGAGACATGAAGCATTCAACCAGTGCGCCCATGCTGTTTCCTCACAGCCCGCTCTAATGGCTTTATCTTTGCAAACAAAGGCCGAGGACAGACCCCAGCCACTCTCTATTTTCATCTGATGTGTGATTTTATCAGAGCCCTGTGCTGCTTTCGGATGTTCTTTAGATGCAGAACAAGGCGGGAATCTCTCCCTGCCACTCACCTTTTCGCCATCCTCCACTCCCCCTCTGGTAGCGGATAGTGTCCCCAGTCCATCACAGGTGGAAATGATGTATGACTTGTGTTGCCAGCTGCTCTCCCGTGTGAGCAGAAAGCTGATAATGACTAGGTCTAGCCTACTTTGCCGGCATCACACCCCCTTTGTCACTCTCCTCGTGGGCACTCTCTGGGTGTGACAAGTGTGTGTGAGAGAGTGTGAAGCTGGAGCACTTCACTCCGTCGATGTGTGTGTGAGAAAGAGCGAGGAAGAGCCCATGAGGGGGACTGTTTTGTCGGCAGAGGCTTGCATCGCCCTGCTTCCCCGTACAATAGCTAGATCAATAGAAAACACAGTATCTGACTTGTAAATAACTTTCATAATTTGCTGTCTAATTAGCAACATCCCTGTTTATGTTCGAGTTGTCTTCGTCTCAGCCTTCTGGTGCTGTGTCAGTCACAGATGGTAGGCATGGTAGTCACGCCACATAAACTGGCATTTAGTGTCGATTCGCTGGCACATGCTGTCCTTTCAGTGGGCAGACCCCTGCAGGGCCACGTGGGCGTTGGCATACTCTGTCAGCAGAATAGATTTACTTAAGAGATCATCGTGTGACACTCATCGCTCTAATATGAACTAGTTTTATACGATGACATGCTTGTTTTCTTCTAGCAGGTAGTACAAGCAGGACAAGTACATGATTTTTGAACATCTCAGATTTTGGAACCGCTCCAGGGATTCCCTCCCATTCAGCCACCTCCTCAGTGAGGTCAGGCACTGATGGGGTTTGATAAGGCCTGGCTCACAGACCGTGTTCTAATTCATCCCAAAGGTATTTGATGGGGATGGGGTCAGGACTCTGTGCTGGCCACTCATGTTCTTTCACACCAAACCCAGAAAACCATTTCTTTATGGAGCTGGCTTTGTGCACGGAGGGGATTGTTAAAACAGGAAAGGGACAAACACCAACTGTTGCCACAAAGCTGGAAACACTCTAAAATATCATGGCATGGTGTAGCATTATGATTTCCTTTCACTGAAAACAGCCAAAAGTACGTCCACATAATTGTAAATGTTTTACAATTTTAATATTATCAGAGTTACATACTGATTCTTTTTTTTAATTTCAACCTCAAGCCCTAAATCAGGTTATGATTAAATATATCTAAATATGATTCCTTGTATACTAAGCGAGTTTAGATGAGATACACATGAAACATCTCTGTTTCCTAGAAGTTATGTTAGAAATAACAACTAGGGGGGAAACATAATTGCCGCCTGGCTTATGTTCAGGAACATAACTTTTTTTTTTTTTTTTCGAATGCATGAAGTACTGCATTCGTGAACCATGAGTCAGTCGTGCAGTACGGTAAGCTTGTATCCTGGGTGGGTATCCATGTGGTAAAAAGCACTTAATGATCATGTGTCATGTGAACATGTCCTGCTTTGTGCTTCAAGCTATTGTTGACTTTTTCTATATTTCTACATTCAAGCCCATGAACATAGCCATAAAAAATCATGCATTAGTTGCCATGAGTGGAAATTATATTGCGAGAGTGAATATCGTAGGAAAACGAAATTGTTATACATAGCACAAACAATTTGCACGTTATTATACGATGTTTTCTCATTATGTTATTGAAACATAGTCCAGGCAGCATTGTGCTTCCCTCGAAATGTATTTGCCGTTACAAATTAGTAGTATGTAAACATAGTTCTTTTGAGACAGAGCTGCATGAAAAGTTGTCACTTACAGACTTGAAATGATTTGCACTTCAGTGGCTCGATCAAGCAGAGGAATACTATCTGGTGCTCGTGCTCACTCTGTAGTGCTGGAGCCAACTTATCCAATTTTAAAAGTATAATAATGCAGGGAAATTGACACTTTTGGTGATTGGAGGAGAAAAACATAATGAAGTGGAAGAAAGCATTCACAGAGAGCAATAATGACATAATAACATTAATTCTGTGACCTAAAGAGTGATGAATAATGAGTAATGCATTCCTCTGTATGAATAACAGCACTGTGGGAATTCATTCTGTGTGAGAAGGGGCTGAAGTGTAGACGCAGACACACTGAGACAGGTATGATATTCAAAGTGTTTAATTATGAGGGCAAATGGGATGGGAATATGAGCCGGGCAGGTCCAGAGCAGAATCCGGAGGGTTGCTGGGCTGAGCGGGGGTCCGAGGCAGGGGTGAGGCGGAGGGACTGGAAACAGAGGATGGAGCAGATCAGACAGAATGGTGCAGAGGCTGAGGAGATTCAGGTCCTGAGAGGTCTCCGGGGGAAGTGGGTGAGCAGAGCAGAGCAGCAGACTTTAACAGGCGAGGGAGTGGAGGCGGGAGCTGCAGGGCTATGAAGACAGGGAGAACAAAGTTAATCACAGGAGTGGAGAACACAGGAGCAAGGAGCAAAACACAAGGCAGGAGCGCAGCAACACTAACTGGTAGGTGAGACTACGCTCTGTTGAGGTGGAGGTGGCGGAGCTGAGCCTGTGTAGGAGGTTTGATTACAGGATGGGATGCAGCTGGTGGTGCTCTGCTCTGGCTTCAGTACACCTGCCTGCACTCAGACAATCACAGACCCAGAGAGCGAGAGGAGGGAGAGGCGGACACAGGAGACGCAGGGGAGGCATAACATAAGGAAACACAAGGGAAAAAACCGGAACACTGTATCTAACTGTGAACTCCTTTATGTACCTTTAAGTAAGTCCTGTTAAGTAACCTTAAATTACTAGTTCCTGTGTTTTCTTCTCAGAAAGTAGTTAATGGTCTGTAAGTTATGGTAAGTGCATTGAAACCAGCCATAACATGCTGTACACTTAAAGCAGCGGGAAACACTCCCTGAAAGCATCTAGTGTAGCACCTTGAGTAAATTGCAGGAGGAGGAGGAGGAGGAGGAGGAGGAGGAGGAAGCAGTTGTTCACCTGAAGGTAAATGAAGTAAGAAGAAAAAAAAGGAGCAGCCTGGAGAGCAGCATATGGTAATGGGGCCAATTCATGGCCCTTTAGAGCCATTCGGCCGGCAGTGAGCTTAACGCTACACTGTCACTTACTGCTTGTAATGTGTGCGGAGAAAATGCTACGGCGCTAGCAAGCAGCTAACCACTTAAGCATATTTAACTATGGAAAACAAATCCCATTTGGACGTCGGCGGTGAATTTGTGCCATTTGTGCGCTTCCATAATCTCCATTGAGAATCGTTTGGCAAAAATCCCACAGCCATTACGGCAGTGGCAGTCACCGACGGAGAACACTAATAAACTAATAATAAATTTGATTTGTACAGTATTTTTCAGAAGAGACTTCCTCTCAGACAGTAAAACAGCAATTAATAGAAGTCAGTCAGGTAAGCGTGGAGATTATAGTGGGAAACAACTTTATTATAAAGGGGCAGCTTATTGAAAATCATAAAACTCTTTGATTCACTGTGGTTTCATCTTGATGAAGAAGAAATTTGTTCTAATCCCATCAAATCCCATCATGGCTGTTATATTGCTAATACAGAGACTCTATTAGCACAGCAATAACATGTTGATTCTTAATTTGACAGTCTGTCAGCTGGGGGAATGCGAGAGTTACTGATTTTATTTATTTCTATTCATCTTTGCACCATCCAGGTCAAGTTTTGATATGTAATCTATAAATACATTTCCTTCTTCTGATCCTGTTCAGCATGAAACACACACAGCAGGAATAATGACCAGTTGTCGTAAACTGGAATTTTCCATCCTTTGCCAGTTTCTCCAGATGTCACTATGCATGGTTATTGTCATCGACACACTCTAACTCTCACAGGCTCTGGTTAACTCTGCATGTAGTATTCTAAAAAGTGGTCGTCCAACAGGTAATTTGCCTTTTAACCTATGCAAATCGCTCGATGTTGTTGTGTAACAGCCCGTCTACACCGGTGGCGCAGTGACAGCGCTGCGTTAGCGGAGCAGCAGCTTGACTTGAAGTGTAAACATGCACTGCGGGTCACGTTACGCATGCTGTGTTGATTAAAGCAGAGGTGCATCGGTCCTGTGAGATGGACGCCTGAAGGATGCGGCCTCCTGTGCAGACCAGCCTTTAGGGGAAAGGTTGGGGGGGCGTTGTTGAAGACTGGAGATCACTGTTTACAGCCTGTTTCCTACCAAAACTCAGAGCTGCTTTGGGTGTTTTAGCAACTTTAGACAAGCACTTGTTTTGCTGATTCTAGCATGTTTAGGCTCTATATAAAAAATAAATTCAGTGTTTTATGCTTGAGACCTTTCATACTGGGAAATGACATTTCCAGATAATATTTTTCTTTCTTTTATTTACTGAAAAAATATAGAGAATCCAAATAGTCAAGAATTTCCTGTTTGTCTCAGAGCGTTTGGCGTGTTACTGGGGGGTATTTATAAAATCTCGGCTACGGCTCTGGTTTTAATTGCTTATCAAAACTTATCTTATAAACCAAATGTATCCATACAGGTGACAGATCAGAGAAAGCAGAACATTGAATCTTCTTCGTCACGGTCACGTATATTTTCAAAGGCGCCTGTAAATGAAGCTGTCCTGTGCTTTAGGTTGGAGGACCTGTTGGAGGGAGGCGCCCTGTTTGTTGTTAAATTAATTGTTAAGCCTACATTACACATTCGACATCAGCAGAGTGAAAAAGGCAATAATCAAACCCCCTGAGTGATAACTTTGCTCACCGGTGCCTCTTTGATGTCTGAACTGTAATCCTGATCCACAAAGTGAAATAACCTCACATCTTGTCTCGCTGTGATGTCGTCGGATTTACAGAATTCGTCTGACTGCGCGCTGGCCCAGATACTGTCTCGTTGAAGTGCTGGCTATCTTTTATTCTGTCAACCCGATGTGTTCACAGAATGTTGTTCTCCCTCACATTTACAGGTCTATCTGATTGCCTTAGCTTTAGCTGGGCAGATAACAGCCCTGTTTGAATGAGCCTGTCTGTTCTGTGTGTGCGAGCCAAATAGTGATATCTTACCTTTTCCCTCACTCAGTTTCTATCTTTCCTCCCATACTTATTCTTGTCAGTGCAGCCGGCGGGCAGTGTGTGTGCGTGTGTGTGTGAGGTTGAAATAAAGTGGTAGGTGGATATTTGAATTTATGTGTGCATGCATGTCTGTGCTTTTTATGCAGTAGTGCGAGTTCACAGATGTACCACTTTGCGTCTGGTACTCCATATTTGCATCTGATAGCTGCACCAGGTGAATCATAAGAGAAATGTACTGTGTGTGCCTATAATGTAAACTGCAAAGCAAGCAGAAGGACTCTAATAATGTGCTGCTTTAATGGGCCCAAACATGATGGCAGCTACACATGAAAGAGCCTGTTATCTTAGTTAATACTTGTTAGCTGCAAGAAGGAAAGGACGACTCAAGAGACAAAAAAGTGGCTGTTTGTGATGAGCAGTTAGCTCATATCATCAAGTTCAAATGTTTGGAGGGAGACAGAGCAGCTTTTCTTACCTGTAATCTTTGCTTTTTCTTTATCTCCTCTCTTCCTTCTGTGTTTTAATCCTGGCTTCTTTTAATTAAGTTATAATTTTTTTTTTACAGCAGGTTTTCTGGCCATATTTTACCTGGCTTTTAATAACATCTCAATGCCGAGTGCTCAAACACAAACTCTGCCTTTCTCTTCTTTTATCGCTCTCCTTCATCCTCTCAGTACTGTTCAATTAAACGCCGTCCTTATCAGAATGAAATATTGTAAATATTGGCTCAGCACAGGTGGGGGACAGCAATTTGAAAGCAGGTCAAAAGACAAAATTAAATGTTTAACTGACAAATGAAGTGTACAGGCGCATGAAATGACAAATTCTGCTTCTCTAATATGTGCTTCATGTGTCTCTCCAGGCATGTGGTCTTTCTCCGTTTCCGAGCTGGCCATCCCCGGGGCTGAGATAGGCCGCATCTCGGCGACTGACGCTGACCTCGGCGAGAACGCCAAGCTGGAATATACCATCCTGGAGGGGGAGACGGGGGACACGTTCAACATCACTGGAGTGAACCAAGAGGCGGTCATCACGCTCAACAAGGTGAGGGAAGGATGGCAGAGACAGAGGGCCGGCTGGATGGAGGGAGGGATTATAAAAGAGTGAGGGGAGGAAGAGGAGAGGGCTCATTTGGATGAGGGAGCATGTGTAGAGAGGTGTCAGTTTGTAAAAGTAGAGGAGAAGAAGTGCAGATGATGAGGGGGAGGAGGGACGCAGGTAGAGTAACGTGGGAAGGTTTTCAAGAGAGTTTTGTTTATGAGGCAGAGCACAGAAAACAACATGCTGCCGAAGCCCATTAATTTGGAATTACCTGGAAATACACAAAGACACTGCAAGACTTGACAAGATGCATCTCTTGGCAGCTTTTTCAAGGTGGAACAGGTGATCTATATTCATCTCACCTTTTCTCATTTGACTCCCATCAGATGAGAGTGTTTTGATGGACTTCTGACGAGTGAATTTCCTGCTTGATTCACTGCAAAACCAGCCTCCCTTTATATCAATACTTCCATCTATTTAGAGCAAACATAATGAAACATCCGTACAAAGCTCAGTCAAAGCACGACGCATCCAAATGCAAATGTTTGCAGCGGCTCAGTGTAATTTGCAGCAAAAATGTTTTGACCAGTGTTGAGGTGTTTTGACTGCCGCCTCTCAGCAGAGGTTCCCCCTGTGGAGCGTTTGCTTGTGCAGAGGGATCAATGAGGCTCTGCCTTTCCATACTGAGTTCAGCTGCCTAATAGTCCCCTTTAGTGTCATACTAGATGATTTCAATTTCAAATGGTCATTCCATAAGCTGCATGCCATCTCCAATAATCACATTCTTATGAAGATGTGTGCGCGGAGACGAGCGCTGACTCCCGCTCATTACCAGCATGACTTGTTGAAGTGCATACGTGTCTGTGTCAGGAGAATGGCCCCTGTGCACACATGCAATGCAGACTTAATGGGGAGGAGGTCCCCGAGTTGGAGGCATGTCTGAGGTATGATGCTTTCATTTCAAATGAGCCCTGCAGAAGTGCCTCAGACACTTCAATAAAAACACATGTGTCTACATTAATGCTGTCAGCCACCTCTCTGATCTGAGATGTCAGCATGAGTGAGTGTGCCTACGTGCTTGTTGTGGATCATGTGTAATACGCACTGCGCCAGAGCGTTATATGAGTAAAGTGTGTGTGTGCGGAACATGTAGCTGTACTATGATGAAGATGATCTGCTTGCCTTTATTACAGAATAAAAGTGGTGATATTCTCTGTTTTTTATTGAGGCCAAATCCCAGAAAAACATCAGAACTAACAAGGAACTGATCTTACATATCGTGTCCCTCTGTGCTATATACAGCTCTATGACACAAGTGAGCCACTTCACTGGGTGACATGCTCTGTCATTACCATGAATACACACTGTAATGTATTTTGACTCAATCCCCCTTACACTGTCATGGTGCCGTAAATACCATGGGTGTGTTATTTTCAGCAGCACCAAAACCAGTCCCTGACAAGCACACTATTTAATCCTTTTTGAGTAACGTTTGCTAAAAACTACGGCTTCTGCTGTGCTGTTTTGGGAAATAATTTAGCCTTTCATGTAAGAGGGAAAGTGCATGTTTTTAAGCTGTTCTCAGATCTTCAGTAATGGACAGTAGAGTGCGGCACGTGCCGCATATTTCTGTCCCAACCCGACCGAGCCCGAGAGAATAGTACCCGAACTGGTCCGAACCCGACAGTCATTCTGTTTTGTTGTGTCCGAAACCGAACCGAACCCGACATTAGTGTTGTCACGGAAATAACAGTCCCCAAGCAATAAACAGGACAGACAATAGGATTTTATTTACTTTTACACTACATTTTCACTGAAAGCTGACCGAATCCGACCAAACCCAAATACAATTTATACATTTTTGACCGAACCCGGCCCGACCCGTCAGGACCCATCGGGCTCGGATCGGGTAGCCACACTCTAGTACATGTAGGAATTTCTCTGCTCTGTATTACTCTTCCTGCTACTGATTTTTCAGTTTCTTCCTGTTAATTCAATATTCTTGCTATCTTGTTAACACAATATCCCAGGAACGCCTTGAGGGAATTTTTTTCAAATTTGGCACAAACTTTCACTTGGACTCAAGGATGACCTGATTAGATTTTGGTGGTCAAAGGTCACTGTGGCCTCACAAAACACATTTTTGCCCATAACTCAAGAATTCACAGGCTAATTATGACAAATTTTCACACAAATGTCTCACAGGATAGAATGATGAAGTGATGACATTTTATATCCAAAAGGTGAAAGGTCAACTTCACTGTGATCTTCTGCGCTGCTGGGTTGAAGACGTGTGTGAAGCATCCAGGTTTTGGAATTTGTAACTTCTTTACAGCAGCATCCATATTTGAGCATCACCACGAGCTCATTGGTTGTGCTGATGTTGAGCTTCAGGTGATTGTTGTTGCTCCATGTGATGAAGCTCTCTATCAGTCCTCTGTGCTGCTCTGGAAAAATAGTCTCTAAGTGAAGACAGCGTGTTTCTCACTGGACATTATTCACTGGAATCATACACGTCAATATAGTGACAACTTCCATGTATTATTTGAGTCTGGACAGACATGGATGTTGACTGGTTGGTGGAGGCATAAACCACGAGACAGTAATTCTAGTCTTTCTCTGTTTCCTTCTAGTCATCAGTGGAACGTCTCCCACAGTACATCCTGTCAGAGGCTCAGAGGAGGCAGAGGAGGTGAGTTTCATTGTGGACTCCAAGTGCAACAGTTACTGTACATCAGCTTTACATAACTGCTCATCAGTTATAAACATGAAATAATGCTGTTCTTACACCTTTTTGATTTTTTTTTCCACTTGATGCCATGAAGAAGTAGCTATCATCTGGCAGCTTGTGGTATGCTTTTGAAAACGTAATTGAGCTGAAACATACACCATTACAGCCCTTTAATAATTAAAAAAAAAAGTCATCAAGGAATAATCCAGCCCGTTTAGTTGATGATACAACAGTAATTTCAAAAACCACACCTGTTACATTTACAACGTCAGCTCATCAGAGAATCATTTCTTATTTAACTATATAGCTGCTTGTACCATATATGCACAAAACCTGGAGCAGAAACTCATCGTGACAATAAGAAGTGTGTGCTCTGTTCTGTAGGTCTCAGATGAGAGAGGAGATCAGTGAGTTCCTGTTGGATGATGGCGATGAAGGTGATTAGAGGGAGGAGGCAAAGTGATGAAGCAGAACTCTGAATGTTCGTCCGCAGCAGTCCACTCTGACAAAATGTCCATCACAGTTCTCCTCAGCGGGCTGTCCTCACCTGCAGGGAGTGGAGGACTTTGACATATAAATGCTCAACAAATATAATGATGTGTATAGGATTTTCACAAAAGTGGCCACACGTCTGTATCACACTTTCCTGTGCAGGATCACAGGGGCCGGAGCCTGTCCCAGCATGCAATGAGTGAGAGGTCACCATTACATCACAGGGCTAGGTGGGCGTTCAGCTCGCTAACAAGCCTGCACTAAAACAAGGCAGGGAGCTGCGTTGGTGTGGCTGTGTTGTACCGGTGAGACATGAAATCCAGGAAATCCAGTTTGAGTAACAGACCCGTGAGTTTGCAGATTTGTCAGACACCAAAAGGCTGCACAGTTTTGTAATATTCTCACACAGGATTTTACGACTCTGGAAGATGATCACAGCTGCAACTGTTTTACGTTTTGTTATGACGTTCACAGGGTAAGCAGATATGCAGAGTGTGTATCTGTGCATCTTACAAAGTAAAGTAATTCACCAGGATTCTGTGCTTGCGTGTGTTTAATTTCCGTGTTGATGGCAACAGTTGAGCCTCCATGTTACACTAAACACATTCTGTTGGACATTTCGGAAGCACAACATGTTAAAGTATCTTCTAAACTACTTTCCATGTAAAGCTTTCCCCATTCATTCATTCATTATCTTGTCGTTTTGGAATTCAAAGGTTGTTAAAAACTGATTTTTGAAGTACCAGCCCATACTGGTAATTCCAGATTATTAGAAGTTAAGGTCTTGTGAAGCAGGTGCCAGATCAGTGTGACATTGACATTTTGTATTTGTTCTTGTTATAATAAACTTTTGAGTTTTTACTTAAAGTTGCTTCCAAGCCATTACAATGTTTTTTTTCCCTGTGCTGTTCAGTCTTAAAGTGGCCCTGAATGCAGGGGACAGTACTGATCTTCTTCTCTGCCGTGCTGTGTATCATACCATGTGTCCTGCCTCGACAAAGACAGAAATATGGTGGGTATGTATTGAGGCTGATTGTTAGTACTAAAGAGAGCCAGTCGCACATGTTTTGAAAGACTCTGGATGTATTGAACAGTAGAGGAGTTATCCAAACCTGGCCGTGAGCTCATTCTCACTAAAGCCGCTTTTAGTTTCTTAATGGAGCTGCACGGTGACCCGTCTTTGTGGGGTTGTCATGTGATCTGCAGCCGTGGCTGCGGCCACTCTATCAGCAGACACAGCCGAGCACTGCTCCCGCAGCATGGCTGCTCGGAAAGCTTCAGGGAATTTAGAGCTCACGTTGATCTGTAAGTGCTTCACTGAAACATGGTATTCCTGCATGAACAGAGAAATGTGCTGCATCCTTATGTGTCTCAACTGTCCAGACTTGGACTCAGGTCTTTGGCTGCCAAAGGTCATGGTCACTGCGGCCTCTGTCCCATTCTTGTGAATGCAATATTTCTGGAACACCTTAAATGCCAGTTTAATAAGGTTTAATATGCACTAAGATTTATAGGTTTGGGAATAAATTAAGGAATGTCTCTATGAAGATAAATGAACAAGCAAACCTCTGCATGAAAGCCATGACGTGTGTCCACTGATCTCAACCTTTACCAAAATAAGTCATGAGTTAGAGGGTGGACAATCATTACCTTTAAATGAACATTTCTATCACTTTTCTCTAAATGAAACGTCTTAGCTGTGAATTTCATGACAAACATGTTAATCAACATCTTCATCAACCACATACTAATA
>JAPZEA010000004.1:5902896-5915419 GCA_029783685.1 Heniochus monoceros | reverse complement strand
GAATGGAAAGCAGATGGGTGTAAATCACATAATACTATTTCATCACGTGTATTCAAGGCTGACATGTCTGATCCCACTGACAAAATTAATTGCAAAATTACCGATAACCGCTCATAATAAGCAACTGAGAAATTAATCATAATGCTCAGAACAATTAATGGCCCCTTGTGCCTTTAAAAACAAGTCTTTCTCCAAGCTGTCAGCTTTCTTTCTCCGGCAGTAAAAATCCAGCACTGTTTCTGTGGCAACTCTGTTTCAAAGCATCAACGCTGAATGCCAGACATCACTGGGTAAATGAAGGTTATGTAAGTCCGATTCCCGGAAATGATTGCAAATTGAAGACTGGTGGGCAGAAAACAGAAACATGTAAAGCAGGAGAAATAGCAGCAATAACAGTCCGGTCACACAGAAGCAAAGCGGAGAGGACCTGCACCTCTGCGGAGATGTGGATGTGACACACACACACACACACACACACACACACACACACACACGTGCATAAAGAAAAAGACACCATTCTAACTAACTTTGCACCCACACTTGATTTATCTCAGTGGGGGTTGTACCTAGATGACATCAAACTCCACCTATATCTCATCCTCCTCCTCCTCCTCCTCCTCCTCCTCCATCCCTCCTGTGGTAGGAGTGAACCAGTCCCCCCCACCACCCTGTTTGTTCCTCGCCCACTGGTAAACATTTCATCACTCCTCAAGGAGAGTCATAAAACACAATCACTGCTCAGCGGATGATGCACCAGGAATCCACCGGCACGTAGCTTTGCGAGGGAAAGTCTGAATAGATGGGCGCAAATTTAAGGACAAAAATATTATACATGAGGCTTTAATTTAAAAGTAAGACCCGGTGTTCCCAGGAGCAAGCGAGATAAAGAGTTAGAGACGGAGCCGGAGAGAGAGAGAGAGAGAGAGAGAGAGGGGAATGTTATGTGGTTTTCTTGTTGCCTGGATACAGGAAAAGGGGTGGTCATCTCATCTTATTGCTAGGTATCTAATGCTTACATTGGAATACACACGCTTTTCACAGCACCATTTGCTCCCACAGACATGCTAGTGATCTGCTTTAGTGGTTCCACACATGCATGTTTCAGACGCCTCCTCCTCGTAAACGCGGCCCGAGGTCGCGCTTCTCATCGACGCAGCGGTGTAAAGAAACTACATCACATCCCAGCTGTTGCGCGGCACGAAGCTATATTTCTGCACCACTTTCTTGAGATGTTCATTGTTCATCAAAACGGAGTGTGAGTTGCTCAAACGGATTAACACAACTTCCCCAAACAAACAATCCAATCTTCTCAATAGTACACATTTAGAGTGGGAGTCTGCTTGCATGCCGCTCTCACTCGTGTGTGAAGTGCTGATTTCTTGCTGCTGAGCCCAGAGGAGAAAGGAGCTCATTACAAACTCTGAAAGATTTACGAGCTATTACAGAACAACCCCAACTGTTCATTTACTTAGATGTGCTTTTATTTGTTTACTTCTGTATTAAAGCACGGATTAAGTGATTAAAACTAAGCATAATGAAGGTTGTTGTTCCTCTCGGTGGGGGAAGAGGACTGCTGTGTACCTCTGTACCTCGGCTTGTAAGGAAGCGGGATGTGAAGGCAGCGCGACAGCTTTATGGTGGGAGTAAAGCTTTACTGAGAAAGGGAAATCATGTGCTAAGCCGTTAAATTAGCATCTAAAGTGGCCGGTCTTAATTTCTGGCTGTCAGATGGAAATGTCAACAGTGATGAGGCACGTGGAACCTCTCTGGAATTAACTTCCTACCTTGCCCACTTTGAACACTATAGAATTTGTTTGAATTCTTGTTAAGCTGATCACAGGCATCTGTGTAAGTGGGGACAAAATAACATTGTAATTTGCTGGTCCAAAATTAGAGTTTTGATAAACTGCTTTTTGAGCGTCCAAGGGGATGTCCATTTTCATTTGCTGTAATTGTTTCTCAGTCATGTGTAAAGAAACCAACTTGTAACTGGTCTTGTGGGACACCTGATCAAGGACGGGCTGATTGGATACATATGCTTTTATAAAGAAGGTTCAAACCACAGAGGATGGATTTGGTTGCGAAGGAAATGGGAAAAGCTTATACAATTACTAACCTCTGCAGTCCCTCTTGCAACAGAAGGAACAGAGAACTTTTCCCTTCCAATCAGCTTGCCGAAAATAGATACAGAACCATCTGTCTAGCATCATGTCAAGATGATGCAAGACCATTAGAGAAAATTCAAAAATCAATTGAAAATTTCATTAAACTTGCAAGAAAAATGAAGACACAAAAAAGCTTTTTTTTTCTGGTGCATGGCACCCGTCCAGCTGTTGTTGGGCCCCAAGCAGCATGGGTCTCAACCAATCAAAGCAATAATAGAGGTCAGGTGGGGGCAGGAAGGTGGCGAGAAGATGAACAAATCCAAACTGGAAGACAAAGCATTTAGTGAAAAGAATATTGAAGACAATGAGGTGATGAATTGAAAGAGAGGATAATTCCAGCTATTGCTTTTTTTTTTTCGATTGATTTGATTTTTTTTTTTTTTTTTTTTTTGGGCCACTTTAGAGCACCACAACAGAAAACAATCATCACCTTAAAAAGTCAATATGGTGAATGTGTTAGTAGCTTATTTACACATCCAGCAAACTGAGCACAACAATAGCATTTGTTTGAAATCATTCCGTCCACATGATGAACGTCCAGTACTCACTATCCTTTTAGCTATGTTTGGGTTTCCACCACCTCGTGAGGGAAATTTGTCTTTAGCAGCTAAATGCTCCACTATGTTCAGCAGGTACGCCTCAAGTCTCTTCGCTTGAACTGGAGGTCGTTCTGGTTCGGCATCTTGCAGCCCATCCCAAGGCTCTTTTTAATGCTCCGAGCAGCAGAGGGAAGTCTTTCAACGGCTGACAGGGCCCCTTATTGGATATCAGTTATTGATGGGGCACTGTGGCTGATCAGACTGATCTGATACATCACATCATCATCAGAGTTTCATAGCCAGAGAGAAGTGGAGAGTCTGACTGTCAGCAAGAAACACTTTTGACATCATTTACCATCATTTCCACTCAGTCACGTGTGAATAAATGATGTAAACACATTCTGCCGGTTGATACGGTTGATTTCAGTATAAATACAGAATGCGGGTTGTTATTTCATGTGCAGGCTTTTGTTAAACAGGTAACAGGCTACAGAAAGAAAACACTGCTGCTCTGGCTTTGATAACCGTGTACCTTTACTCGTATTAGCACAGTGCACCTGTGCGCAGACACAAATTCATCAAAAGTCTCCGCAGCTGTTAAAGCCGACTGACAGCTGATCCAGCTGTGATCAGCTGCCGCTGTCATCAGAAACGGACGTGGCTTCACATGATGCTTCAGAGGAAAGGATATCTCATTTCTCTGAAAACATATTTCCTCGTTTCTTCTCTCCTCCCCTGCATTTTTCCGTGGGACCGGCTAAGACGCGAGGGAAAGACACAGTGAGGGAAATGCGGATGCAATTTAAGAGACTTGGGATGCACCTCATGTCTGTCTGCCGTTTGAAGGGTTTATCAGAGCTTCTTCACAGAAAAATGAGTTGATGAGAGCGGTGACAGCGAACCAATCGATAGAGCTGCGGGCCATAAAAGCAAAAGAGTTAGCTAATATATGCTAAAACAGTGCCGCAGCTGCAGGGTTGGGTAATAAGTGTCTGTGGGCTCTGCAGTACAAGTGACACCTTTCACTTTACACAGTTTAATGACGTATTGTTAGTATAAAGTGTAGATTAGTTCAAGTTGAAGCAAATTGCACTATTTCTGAATGATGAAAAAGTTCATAGATAAGGTATCTTGATATGTGCATTCTTAGCTGGGCTGTTATTTGGTAACTGTCTTCTGCAGATCTTTTTTTCTTAAGCCTGATATCTGACGTCATATTCAACAGTATGATTCGCATTCGCTGGTGAGAAAAGTCGTCCTTGGCTGGCGTTTGCGCCGCTGGCCTGCTAATTGTTCCTAAACTTGGCAAAACCAGGAGGAGCGAACCTGCTCCGGTTGGACTGCGGATCAGGAGGATAAACTCGCTGACATGTGGAATCAAAGGCCTCTTTGATGTGTCATCCAACCGTAGAACAGAGAAAAAGAAGAACATGCTCTGTTCTCACGTGGACAGCTTGTCTGACAAAGGCATGCTACGTGATTTGCTTTGTTAAAAGAAAGATAATGATTTGATCTGTGATTTGGATCGGAGGAGATTGTTTTGATAATTGAGTCATGTTTATACGACTTTGCAGCTCCTCTCGTGCTGATTAAATATTTTCCACACTGTGTTTAAGTGCCCCCTCATCTGTGGCCTCATTTTTTGTAGCCTTGCGCATTTCATTCTGAAGAAATCTAAAAATAACTCCCACAAAGACACTTCAATGCTCTTTTGCCCAAAAGTAAGAGGAGTCAGACCGATAGAAGCCATTAGCTCACTTAGCTTTGTAGCCGCTGCTCTCCGTCCTAAATGGTTTCCTGTGAGCCTCTCGTTACTGAAGCCCATTGAAAGATATGTGGGCTCCTGATGAGTTTCGTGCTTCAAAACATACAAACATGACCATGCTTTAGATGTACAGGCTCAGTTCTGCACACACTGTATTGGCAAGATCAATCGGGACAGGTGTGAGCCAACAGGTGTGAGAATATTGGACAGTCCTCCAAGCAGAAGGATGTAATGGCAGTAGTTTTAAAAGTGACAGTTTTGTAGCCAATTGAAGCCATTAATCATGAAGTATCACTAGTATCATTGTTGTACTTGTGTGAGACACAGCTACAGTGGTAGAAGAAGTTTTCAAAGACAGCATGGAAAGAAATATTAATAATAACAGAGGGAGATGGATTTATCAAAGTTAGATCGTTGCCTGCCTCATTCATTTGTGGCATAAATTAATCACCAATTGATTGGAATCACAAATTTGCAAACATGAGCACAGTGATGCTTGAGGATAATTTCACGATTGTAACGTCCTGCAGCCATTCAGCACAAAAAAATAAAAAATAAACATTACACCATGCAATGAACAGTGGATGAATTCTATCTTCCTCCCCGTCTGTCTCCCTCCAGGCCCCACAGCCAGCCTGGTGCTGCTGTCCCAGCTCCAGCCGCTGTCCCGCTCCGCATCCTCCACCCTGACGCTGTACGTGCCGCTGGTCCTGAGGGACGGGACCTCGGGCCTCACCAGCACCGGGACGGTCACCGTGTCCGTTTGTCCCTGCCTGAGAGGAGGAGCGCGGGCCGGGGAGAAAGAGAAGGACAAACAGACCGAGGGCGAGTGGGACTGGGAGAGAGAGGCGGTGTGTCTCCCTCAGCAGTCCACGCTGCCGTCCCCTGGGCTCAGTACCGCCGCCCTCCTGGCTATCCTGGCTTGTGTTGCTACACTTCTGGGTAAATACCTAAAGACTTCATGAATATACATAGTGATGAGGTCACCATGAGACAATAGCAACGGGGAAAATTTTAAAAAGTGAAATATGAATCATTTTTGTCCCTTCAAAGACCCTTACTTATGTAACCATCACGTTACTACAGCATATAGTATTATTTACATCATTAAGAATTCCTGCCTGTAAAGGAGTTTAATGCTATTCTACAAATAAAAACATGAGTAAATAGCGTTTAAGGCTATTTACCCTCCGCTACATCCCTGGATGCTTAATCTGCATATGAAAATAACGGAAGCAGCAGCGTAAATATTTCTCTTAGTCACAGCTGCTCAATAACGGGATTTACTTTTCCTCACAATTTTGGTCCAGTTATCTCCTCTGGCAAGGTCAGCGCTAATCACTGCTAAAATAACAATTCTGAGTGATTATCTGGGCCCTCCGGTCTTTGATAGCGGCGTAATAAAATGCCAGTGACACCTTTGCAGAAACTCAAACGCTCAACTGGATAATGCCGAGGTGCTGAGAAGGCTTTGGCTTGTGGCCAGCATCATTGTCATTTCTATTCAGTCTGTTGGATCACTACTCATGCCTTGTTGATGGGGGCATTATCATTCTGGAAGAGGCCAGTTCAATCAAGACAGAAATGCAACATGGCGTGAAGGTGATCATGCAGAGTGGCTTTCGGTGGAGTTTAGAATTTAGTTCTCTAAGTGACACGGGCATAAACTATCCCCGGACATACACACAGCGTCGGAGCGTTCACCTCAAGGTCGTAGCTTGAGTTTAGTTCTGGTATAATTTCGCTTCTCTTGTCTGTAAGAGGTCCACGCTAATCCCGAACAGTATAACTAGGCCCTCCACCAAATGCCAAATGTTCCTACAGAAGCTTCGACAACAGCTCCATCAGGGTCCCATCTGGTTATTAAAAAGCGGCTTGGCATACATAAGGTGGATATCAAGCCATTTGGTCGCCACTCCTCAGGCGAGCCTCGTGGATCGAGGCTCTTACGAAGAGAGCGAGACAAGCTTGTCATGGCTTGAAGGTGATCCCTCAAATTGTTATGAAAGATTAGAGTTTTCCCACTCCTTTCAGTGAAGATTAGATTAGCGCCATGGAAATCTAATAATGCAACCTCCAACAATATTAAATCTGTAGATTTACTTACTGTGGCAGATTAGACACCTTTGGTACATCCATATACACAAACACGTATGTGTGCAGTATGCACATACGTACAACAAGACATAGAAATAGTTCTTACAAACAGAATAATTTGTTTGTTAAAGCCCACCCCCAAACAGTGATTGTCCAATCATAGCTCAGCAATCGTAACCAGGCGGAGCAGGTCTGTCATTCAGTGTCTCGAGGAGCAACATAACCAACTTATAGTCATAACCTCCAAAAGCAAGAGCCATGTCATTAGCTAACTGCTTTAACTGTCATGTTACGGATTAATTTAGAAGAGCTTGAACATCCACCCGGTGGGAACCAAGATGCAAGAATATCACAGAGTAATGACAGCGACTTTTTTTCCAGGGTTCCAAAAGGTTTTTCAAAAGATTCAGCTGGAAACATTAAATAGTCAGGTGGAGACTGAGTTTTAAACCAACTCATGAACTTTTAGCACCGACTTCAGCATACCCTAGTAATGAGAAGCAGCTTTTTGTTAACGTCTGTGTCAAATCAAAGAACCATTGTTTGAAAAATTACTGCCGGTTTTGAGGTTTGACGTGTGGTGAAACTTGGGGGATTAGACCATCACTTATCCTCGGGTCTTTTTTCGGATCTGTTTTGACTGTCCTCAGGGTCCCTTCTTGATCAAGTGCCTTTTTAATTCATGCAAATCATGTTTGAGTGGGTTTTCCACAGGTCCTTTCATAGACAGGTATTCCCTATGTTAACTATATGCAAGCATAATATTTCTCTTAGTGAGTTTAATAAAAGTTCTTGTCAAATAGTGCATGACTGTAATAGACGAAATCCACTTTTCCGGGCGGATTTTATCACAGGTAGCCTTGTCGGACAGCTGTCGCAGAGCCACCGTGGCTTGGTTCTTCGCCCACAGCCTGGAGTCAAATATAGCTCTCTGGTTTGGGAATATAGAATAAGAGTCATGAAGTCATGGGAGAGTAAAGTGTCCATTTGCCTGGCTGGAGCTCAAAGTCAATTACACAGTGGAGGCATGCAACCTGCTGATATGATATAGCAGTCCCCTAACCCGAGGCTTCCTCTCTGTTTGTTTTGTCTCTGCGTGTCTCACCTCTTTGTCTACCTGAAATTCACTCCCTCGCTCACCCTTCCGCCTTCCCTTTATTTCCCCGGTGACTTCTGCCCCCTTCCCCCTTGTTCATCATTCTTTTTCCAATTTATCTCCTATGCCTCAATATCCTTTATTCCCGCCGCCTCCCCTCTGCAGCCGTGAGCGCCCTGTCACTGTCGTTGCGGCGGCAGAAGCGCGACTCCCTGTCACCGCTGGAGGAGGACGACGTACGCGAGAACATCATCACGTACGACGACGAGGGCGGTGGCGAGGCCGACACTGCTGCCTTCGACATTGCCGCGCTCCAGAGCGCGCCGCACAGCTCGCGCTCACGTGGCTACCGCACGCTGGACAGCAGGAACGTGTACGTATGCACAGGGGGCGAGTTTGTTCGCATGTTTGTTCAAAAAGTAAGCAAATCTGCTCCTTCAGAGTGAAAGCTTTATCTCAGTTTACCACTTAACTGATCATTTTAAGTAAGTGATCAAGCCCTACCTCCCAGGTCATAATAAGTCACCGATCAAAACGCTGAGACAGAAGGCTATCAAGCTCCGCAGTCCCCAGAGACCACTTTGTTGTGGTCATTTTGCTAAAGCTCGTTTATGTTCCGCAGCATCAGAGAGAGCTGTTTGCACTCACTTTGATGTTTCTGTGAAACACTGTTATTGCCTTTGGACTAATAATTAGCTCAGATGAATTCATGCAAACCATATGGGGAGGCCATAAACAAGTACAAAGGCTGCTTTTAGTTTATCGAAAATTGCTTCTTGCAATTTATGGAGGTGGACACAGCAACATGAAAAACCCTCCAAATCTAATGCAACCCATTGCAATATCCCTGCAATGAATACTACCTTTGTGAAGTTTCTAATGTTTCATTTTTGTTGACACTGTGTCACAGAGGAATGGAGAGACAAACTTTTTGGTAACTTTGAAGCTGTGGTTTGTGCTTCTTTTGTATTGCATTGGTATGGTCTTACAAACTTTCCACCAAATTTACACATGGATTTCTGTCATGGGGAGCAGTAGCAGTCCTCTGTGGCTCTGGAAGGAGCTTTCTATGAAAGTCTGTGAAAGTAATCCTGATGAAGTCGACAGGGGTATCTTGGCTTGAGCTTGGAGACTACAACAGTTTGTAATTTGGTCTTCATACTAAGTGCTAAAGTGCTGCATTAATTCTGACTATTATTTTTTAACTTCTGTCGACAGAAGTCTCCCAACATCATACCATGGTCTCAGAAATGCTCTCTAAGTGACCAGGGATAGTGTGTCCTGGAGGGCCAGCAAGTTAAGACTCTGATTCGCACCAGAGACGTTTATTTCTTATTACTCTCTATAGTTTTTTGGCCCAAATTGACGCAATTTACCCGACAAAGTTAAACGGAGATTTGGCCTCTTGTCTTACAGACGTTACGCCCATCGTGGCCAAGACAAAGCTCGCACCTACAGCTGGGCTCAGAACCCGGGCGTGGATCACAACTACACAGCACCAGGAGGACCCCTCTATGGCCGCCTCTGTTACAGCAGCCACACGTTACCCGTCCTCCGCCGCACGCCGGGGGGAACATTCGAACCAGGCCTGGCTGAGCTGGGGTACCGCTTTCCTGGAGCCCAGCCAGACCACTCTCTGGTGATCCAGAACCAAGGGGCCATGGTAGGGCCGATGGAGTCGGGGGCGGTGTACATAGCTCCCACAGACCTCAGCACAGGAAGCCGAACGGGGAGTCGCACGGGGAGCCGTGACGGGACGGCGCCCCAGAGTGGGGTGAGCACGTCGGACGGAGGGACGCCGAGGACCAGCGACAGCCAGGAGAAAGGAGGGGGGACGGGAACTGCAAGCAACTGTACAGAGGGGAGCAGCGAAGACAAAATGAACCACAGTCAAGATGTGGACTGGGTAAGGATTACACCAACCCCGCTTTTACTGTTTACATAGCAATGTTGTCCGGGTAGCGTCCAAGTTAGCTGGTTTGTGCTGTAATCCTTTAGATAATGACGGCCTTCAATCTACATTGTGCAAGTGATGCGTACTTGGTATTAAACTGGCACTTGTCTGGATTCTGTACTGCAACACAGTTTACTACACGGATGGATGGATGCTTCAGGAAGCAGAAAAAATGATAGATGTTGCATTGAATAATGAATGAAAATGCAATAAATGACTTGAGTAATGATAAATGGTTGCACTGAAGTAAGCATTAACGATGAATGAGTTACTTAATTATTCAATTAAATAAGCAAACGAGTAAGTAAAAAAGTAATTAAGCAAATATAAAATAATTATTAAGGTTGCTTTCAACCTCATGTACTGTATTATTGCCGTGATTGCAACAGGCTAATGTTTTTCATCTCTGTGCAGTAGCAGAAATGTCCACGACAATGCTGAGAGACGATAATGATTCAGACATATCAGAACATTTATATCCTGCCGTTCATTATCTTTTCTGTGTCTTGTTTTATTTATTAGGCCATTGCAAAGCTCTCTGGCCCTTCCTTTATTTAATTTTCAAATATTTTATCTCTCCATCACTTCCATCTCCATCTCCCTCTCACAGTGCAGTGTTAGCTCATTTTAGTGTTCAATTAATATCTATGGCTTCTTCCACTCTCTTCTGCTCTGTCTCTCCTTTGTCTCAATCACCTTTTTATCATCGCCCACCATCTCCCGCTTTTCCTCCATTCTGGCCACCATTTCCTCACTCACCCCCGTCTTTCTGCTTCTATTATGCCTCTTTTCAAATGATCCTTCATCCCATTTTTGTGTTACTGTAACCAAACCTAACAGTGCCACACCCTACCCCAGCCCCGAACTGAAACCACTCGTGCTCGCCTACGCTCCCTCCAGGTGCAGTCGGAGACGTTACCCCGGGAGCACAACCTCGTCATGACTCGATCCGGCTCCATGATGGGCCAGAGTCACGGCGCAGGAGGCTGGGTGTGCGATTCGGCCACCCTCCCCATGGCAGGACGCAGGGCCTCCCGCGCCGGCTTGTCCCCAAAACGCACAAGCTCCGGCCAGGCTGAATCTGACTCCAGTGGAGGCGGAGGCGGTGGAGGGGGAGGGGGAAGCGGAGGTGGAAATGGAAGTGGGGGCACCTCCACAGATGGACAACAGCAACCTACCAGTGGATGTAACTACGCCACTGTCCTGCAGGGGGAGGTGTCTGGACAGAGGGACTACCCCGGCAGCTTGGGGAGGGGAGGACTGGAGATGGGGAGCAACTTTACGGTGGTGAGGCCAGACAGGGAGGGTGGAGGGATATCATCTGTTTATCCAGAAGCAGCTGGCTTTATTGGGGACTGGCGCGATCGGGTGGGTCTGGGGGGTTATGTTTTGGGCAGGAGGGATATGACCCCCCAGCTCTTTCCCTTCCCGGGGCAGCCTCGGGCAGCGTACAGCGGGGTGATGGGCTTTGGGGCCGGCTGGGTTCCAGGAATGGAGGCTGCAAGAGGAGCACCAGGGCCCGGGGGTCCCTCCTTGGCACTGAGGGTGGGTGAGTTCCTACGTCTGCGTCTCGCCCAGGTCACTTTTGACCCATCGCAGCCACCGTACGACTCTGTGCAGGTGTACGGCCTGGAGGGCACAGGGTCCCGGGCTGGATCCCTCAGCTCACTCGAGAGCGAAGGAGAGAAGGATGCAGAGAAGGAGGAGTGGGGCGCAGGACTGGAAGAGTGGGGCCTCCAGTTCCAGAAATTAGCCCAACTCTTCAAAGATAGGGAGAAAGAGAGGGAGGAGAAGGATAAAGTTGAAGAGGGTGCCAAAAAGGAGAAGGAAAAGAAAGAAGAGCCAGAGAGGAAAGAGAAAAAAGAGGGAGGGGAGCAGGCTGGAGAAGAGGGGAAAGACTGAGGAAGGATAAAAACAAAATGAACAGGGGCAAAGGGGGTAAGAGAGGAACGGAGGGAAAAGGAGGATGATGAAAAGGCAACCAGAGCTAGAATAATGTGAGGAGAAGTTAAAGGAGAGAAAGATGAAGAGGCAAAGTAATAAAAAGAGACAGAGAAAAATGAGCCCATGGAGGACGGAGAATGCGAGGGCATGGGAGGGAGTGATTGATGTAATTTAAAGCAATAAGTGTTGAAACGTTGATATGGTTGAGCACAGATACTGAGACAATGCATAGGCTGCTTCTGCTCGGGGCAGCAACAATTTGTTAAACGCTTTGGACAAAGAAAAACAACCCAAACATCCGAGACTCGATTTAATTCAGCTCGCACGTATGGAATGAGAAACAGCAGGAAGCAAGAAGGGAGGAAGACGTTTCTGGACGCGCGTGTCGGCCCGCTCTTTGTGTCTGCATGCGTGTTTGTGTGTGAGGAAAGTCGGCCAGGGAATACGGATGTGTGAGCAAAAGTGCACATAGGCACTAGTGAGTTTGTATGTGCACATACGCAACAAAGACGGCGCTGGAGCGGCAGGGACAAACCATGATACCCAGAGACAATTTAACGATGAGACTGGTGATACTTAAGCTGCAACATCAGTTTTTGGGACAATGTGCAAGACTAAACATATAACAAGCGAGTTTAGAAACTAGGATAACACACAGGGGATGACATATATATTTGAATACAAAGTGAACGGGACGCGGGGATGGATGTATAGAGAGAAATGGTCGGGGGAAGAGCGACGATTGTACAGAATCTGTTACTTTTTTATTCCATCTGCAGTGGCAGAAAAGTGAATTATTCAGCTCACTACTTCATTCCAAATGAAAATGATGAATCATTTAAATCCTGCAAAAGATTCTCCCTCCTCTCAGCCCACAAGGATAACAGACATTGTGAAAAATTTAAATGATTTAGGGAGGTGATCTCCCGCCCGCCCCCACCTCTCTCATCCCCCCGGCTTTTT
>JAPZEA010000004.1:5664876-5675427 GCA_029783685.1 Heniochus monoceros | reverse complement strand
CTGTTATTCTTCCTGCAAAGTTAACATTTTTAAGATTTTCTACCTGATAATAGCTGTATACATGGTCCATGACTAAATGTAATCGCTTTCAAATGACAGAGCAATTGACTTTCTTGTTAACCTCTCTAACATATGGGTTATGTTCGAGTCTATGGCCCATAGACTGGTGGTCACCATTAGGCTGAGTGGAGCAGAGGAAGGCAACATCGCTGCTCGGTGTTCAGTGGCTCAATACTTAGCTGCTATCAAAAGCGCTGTCAAGGTCTGCAATCTTGCAGAGCCATTCACATTTCACTCTATGACATTCGCCTGCTGAGGGATGATGGGAAGGAAGCACCCACCGTGACGGTGAGGGATGAAGGACACAAGCTGGCACTAGAATATTATTTCCATCAGTGTCACACGGACAGCAAGAGGTTTCACCTACACTTTATTTACAGCCTGCTGACAACAATGACGTGAGATCAGAAATCATTTAATTGCAGCCAATTTTCCTCTTTACAGAACATGTGCAATACTTTACATACAGTACACGCTATTACACTGATTCCCAAGTCTGCCAGATGAGTTTCATCAGCACCCCCTATCATGTTCCAAATGAGTTCATTCAAGCTGATTTTTAATTGGATGTTATTTAGCACTATTACTTATATAAGGCTGTGTGTTTCAGCAGCGAGGAAGTGCTCAGACTGCATGATTTAGCCTCTTAACGTCCTGTGCGCTCCAGAAGTGGGAATGTGTCGTGTTGTGTATGTTGACATCTGCTACATATGATCATCTTGCATCATCTGAGCAGCTTTCTGACCGGTTTTATCACATACAGTGTGAAGGATTGTCAGAGCTGGAGGGAAATGAGACCTTCCTCTACAGCAATCTGACAAACGGAGACAAATATTTGCACGGTGGTGTTAATTAGATCAGTTCTTGCTGTGATAACAGTTGTGGTGACTGGTCAATGTGTTGCTCTTTGGGTTTTATTCTAAGTTTATATGATATCACAACATAATAGGCTGTCTCTGATTGTGGTTGTTCAAAATGTGTTAATGAAATATTTCTTCCTCCAACATCCATTCAGTTATAAGCCTGCTGTTACACACAGGGTTTATATTTCATGGGTTTATTATATAATAACCTAACTATTGTCATCATAGAAAGCTGCTGCAACACACAGTAAGCCATTTCAACCGTTTGTAAACCTTAACACTCAGCTGATGATCATCTTTTTAATCTCGTATCTGTGTGTTCAGCTAATTATTTCAACCAGTTATCTAACACATGCATCTGTCCTGAATGCACTCACAGGCTGACTTTAACTATTTCAACCATTTATCCATCACTCTTTGCTATATGAACTGTTTATCCATCACTTTTAGCTAACCATTAGCCGACCTAGTTCAGCCATTACATACATACATAGTGTTCAGGTGTTACAGCTGACTCAATATGTGGATATTTTCTTCTAATCGAAACACAATTTATATTTTTTTAATTAGCGGCACTACTCTACAACCTATGACCAACCAACTTACCTACACTATGTTCCCCCTGCACGTCACCCCTTGGGGTAGTAGCCGACCCCTGGGTGGGATCACTGCTGAATTATGCCAAGCTGGAGAAAAGTCCTATTGCTGATGACTGTGAAATGGCATCTAGTCAGTGATAAAGACTCGTGAATACAAAATCATAATATTTGCCATATACAATGAGCAGCCATGGAACATTAAGTGTGTTGGGACAAACAGGCTGCACTATTATGATTGCACTGAATAGCAGAAATTCATTAATAGATGTTTCTGCACTGACTGCGAGTTCAGCGTGATTCATTGACGTTTTTTTTCTCTCTCTGCAGGACTCTGGCAGCCCTGGAGGGAGAGAGGGGGGAGAAAGAGAGAGGCATTTGCTACATTTTTCTAACTGTTGTCTGTTTGACAGACTTATTGTTGGTTTAAAAAAAATACAGCTTTGACAGGAATTGATTTTTCACCATTCTATCATGTAGTCCTGGGCGAGAAATCACATGCTGTTCATTCATGCCCTGAATAAAAACTACCATGTAGAAAATTCAACATTCAAGCAAAACTATGCTTTGGGAAGTGTAATCAAACAGAACCTTGAAAAGCATATTATTAACGCAGGCCTTGAATCAACACACAAGGGGGTTGATTGCAGTTTCTACTTTCAGTCTATTTTTGCTTCACTTTCCCTGCAGGTGCACACAGGCATTCAACCCTTCAGATACCTACTCACTTATATATATTTATGAAATATATATAAACATAATTTCAGTGCCACAAAACATAGCTTCAAATCTGCATTAATGCAAAACAAAATTGCGAGAATGACATCTGCGCAAAGTTAATGGAACCGAACATTATGAAGGAATTTGTACAAACCCTTCCTCTGGGAAAAAGCGGAGGCAGTGCAGAAATGCATCAATTATTCAGTCCCAGATATCTCATATTTGACCTCATACAAAAATTCATTCCCTTGTGTTGAACCAAGTTTGAAGAGAGAGAGAACGGATACTTGAAAGGGGGCGGACGGGTAAAAATAAGAAGGGAAAAAAAGGGAACAGCATCAGTATGAGAACCATGAGGTCTCACTCTTCTCTGATGCATCCTCACTCCACATGTTGATTGATGGGATCACAGGCAGCCTTCACTATAAAGAGAAAAGCCGAAATCTCATTGGTAAAACATCCCAGCGATGAAGATTGGTATGCATCCATTTCCTATATAGTGTGAGTGTGTATTGTGATTGCACGGTGTCGCTGAATTTGTGTTAGATTTTCTTCCTTCCTCCTTTTTTAATGAAAATAATTTGAGTTTTAATATTGACAGCTGTCCTTGGCTGTCCTTGAATGTTTTTTTATATCCAAAACCCAAACTGAAATCTCTCCCACGAGCATATAAAACATTCAGATGTGGAAAACAGCCCCATAATGTGCTTTCCAGAATCTTAACTATATCGCCATAGATCTCTTTCTGCCTCAAAAGTGGTTGAAAAATCCACTTACTGTTCCTAGCCCACATATAATGGCCTATGTGGCATTACAAAGTGCAAATGCATTTTGGAAAAGGTAAAACATGTCCTGCGCTTGTTAGCAGGGGGCTTTTAGCAGCGGCAGTACTTTAGAACCTTGGTTTTCACATTACTGCTATCATTAGTATTATTTTTGCATAATTTTCTGGCTGTTCAATCAATTATGGAGGTCTCTGATCAGCAGCACACGCCTGCAGGTACACTGGTGGGGATCTTTGAAAATAATACAGAGTGATTAGGGGAGGTGCGCCCTGTATAAAAATGAAACAACAGTTTAGTACGCTCAGCATGTATGCAGTGATGGAGAGGTTGTGCAAAACAGCAGACACACCTCAAAATGACAATCAAGCTGTTAGTCTCACCAAAAGCTGGACATTTTGAGCTTTTGCCATTGTGCCCATGACAACCATTATAAGTAAGGCTTTGTTGGACATGTAATGACACAGCCTGAAAATTGTATCACAGTGGGCACAAAGGAAATCCATTTGCTTCATAGGACAACTGGAATAAGAGTATTTCACATTTCATTGTGTCAGATAGGCTGCATAATACACCTTCAGCTGTGATAATAAAGCTGTTGTGATGGGCTTCGGTCAGGTCGTATTTTGTTTTTGCTTTTTCAGTGTTTGGGACATGTTCTAATTTTGTCCTCACTATTAGCTCAGCTGTCTGCTGTGAGGCCGCTGTTGCTGAAAACCTACTACCAGTGTCACCTGAAATTCGCTGCCAAGCTTTTACAGAACTGTCGTCAAAGACATCTCTCTGGCCATCCTCTTTGTCTGGGAGAGGCGTGGGGGTTGCATGCAGTAACTACAATGGTTCATCTGTTCACCCAGCACTTCTGCAACGAGCAACTCCAGAATGTCGCTGCGTCTGGATGTTGTTTGCCAAGATGTAGTTATACTACATAACTCCCCTTACATCGCAATTTGTCAGCATCATCTCCTCTGCAAGCCTCCATGCTTATGTTTACGTGCATCCTCTCAGAAACATAATTCCAGCTTAACTCTTGGGGAAAAAAAGAAGGAGAGCATATTTTCCAAAGTGTTGAGCTACTCCTTTGAATTAGATTTCTCCGTGAACGCCTCGCCTGGACTATACAGCAAATTATTCCAGTACCTTATCTCTGTATTCATATAGGTCTGTCAAGTTTCCAGCAATTGCGAATGGAAAGTTAGTCTCCACTGAAACAGGTTAAAGATGCATTTCCAAGCGTTTTACTCCACTTAACATACTAGTATGGCAGTGATGCTATACAGTGGCCATGACAGGCAGTATTATTAATAAAATACTGGTTTTGATGTCTTTTAGTTGTTCCTTATCATGAAATAACCACGGCATTTAACGATACATCCATACAAACTAAAAAAGCATCCATTTTCTCAGAATATTGAGTGTCAATAGGCTTCTTGGTCTTTGGATGAAGCACAGATTTCTTGCTGTTCCAAAATGCTTTTCCAATAGCACTCTCCTATCTTAGTCCACAAGTAGCTTTGAAAGCACACCCGATGCTACAATGCTTGGTAGCAAAGAGAAAGAATGAGAGTTTATGAACCATGGGCCGCTCACAGACTGGCCTATGCACAGCCTCAGCCTCTCTATAAAAACCCATCCTTTAGACTCACCAACATCTCACGGATGGAAGGGAAGAAAAAGAAGACAGAGAAATACAAAAAGCTCTTTCAGCATGTAGTTTGGCAAATGGCTATGTTGAATTGACCGGCTGTCCTTGTAAAAAACGAAACAATGAATCTTTTAAAATACATTTTATTATGTAGAAACCAAAGACAAAATGTACAATATTCACATTAGAATGTTACAGACTGATGTTAATGGAATTAATTCTGCCAAAGAGTCGGTTTCAGACAATAGAAATGTTAATCCCTTGTTCTCGTGTTGCAACAAACAGAAAAAACATGACGTGTTAACATCAAGAAATACATCATACAATGCTATGGTAGATATGTTCAAAAAAACAAAAAAACAAAAACTTGCAGCTGCAATGAAAACAACCTCTTCTAACAAATCCACCCACCCAGCCAGGCCCACCCACACATATAGGTAATGACAATGCAGTTTCAGTAAGAGCATCGGTTTAGGTCTAATTCTAATGGGAAATGCAACAGGGTCCACAAAACAACTGCACTTCACAGTGAAAATTAGCTTTATCATATTTACACAAAACACTGACAACACACACAAAACAAAACCGAAAGAGAAGAACAAGGTCAAAATATGAATCACCGTTTTAATCCATGTTGTTAGTTGCCGCTATGTGATGCACAGCCTCAGCATCTTCGATCTGCCACACTTAACCGTTTCTGGTAATGTTTGCCACGTATAATTATCTTTATTAAAGGGTTGACTTGAAGAGAGAAATGTATGGTTCAGTTGTTATTTTCCCTTTAATTATCACTGTCCATCCCACTGACCCATCTTAATGTCATACAATCAATCAGATGAGGATCTCTGATAGGCTGATTGTGATCCAGGTTTCCCCCAGCAACCACTACCTGACACTCTCCCCTCCCCTGAAGACCACATAACAATATGATGCTTCAAATCACTGCACCGAGGTGATTTCCTTTAATGTCTTTAATTAAGTCCATCAACATATTGTTTCATGTTCAAACACAGTTAAAACCCCTTAGCAGTGGATCTCGTAGGCAACCTGTGATCCAAAGAGGAGACTCTGACTGAGGAAGAGCTCCTCCGGGTCTGTTGTTAGGGGCCCCTCTCCTCCGTCTGCTGGGTTTCTGCGAAGCCCCATCCCTGATCTGGTCAGTGTCTGCACCATTTCATGGTCCAGAAGAGCCTCCTTCATACCTTTCTGCTGGACAAACCCGCTCATCATGGGACACCTGGATGAAGTGGAGCCCAGGACAGGCTTGGTTCTGTTGAGTACGTACATCTCGTGTCCGTGGTCGTCGCGGTACTCCTCCAGCTGCGCAAAGGTTGTGGGTCCATCAGAGTAGTCGTTCACATAGAGGATACTCTCTTCCTTGCTGGTGCAGTAGGAGCCACCCTCTTCTTTGCGGTACTGCTGGTGACGAGTGTAGATCATAATCAAGAGGAGAATGGCAGTGAGCGCCAACAAGGAGATGCCAACAGCAATGGCGGTCTGCGTAGCAGGGCCCAGAGCATTGAAGTCCATGCTGTCCTGTTCATAGAGCGGCTCCTGGCTAACATCCAGAACCTCTGGCTGATAGACAGAGTTAGATGAAGAGGAAACAAAGGAGTGTGTGTTCAAACGAGGCCAGAAGTGAGATGAATATGAAGAAGAGGACATGTTGACAGCCAGATGAAAGGTAACTCTAGCTACACCACCGGGATTCCAGGCCTCACACTCGTAGCGCCCAGCGTGCGCTACAGTCACATTGCTGAGGAACAGCATGCCGCTGCCCATGTCTGGATCAAAGCTGTCCCTCTCGCCACCCTCCTCAGCCCCACGCACAAGCCCCTGGATTCCTCCACCACCTCCAGCCTTAACCCCTCCACTGCTTGGCAGGGCTGTCACCACTCCTCCAGCCCCAGGTCTGAAGAGCTCACCACCGGGTCCCAGCTCTTGAACCAGGCCTCGAGGTGATAATTGGGGCTTGCCATGGGAGGCTTTTTTCCAGGTCACCTGAGGCTGAGGGTATCCTGAGGCCTGGCAGGAGACACGGAGGCTCTCCCCTAGTCGCACAGTCAGGTGGCTGGGCTCGAGCTGCACCACAGGGGGGATGCAGACCAGGCTGTTGGGAGCAACCTCCACCAGGCTGAGGTGGGAGAGGCGAGGTGGTTCAGAGCACATCAGCCGACGCTGTTCGGCAGAGCTCAACAGACGCTGTCCATCTTCTCTGATCCAGATTCTCAGCCAGCCCAGAGCACAATCACAGCGCCATGGGTTCTCTGGAGGTCAGGAATGGAAGCAGACAAGGGAAACAGATAAACCAAGGGTGTGGTGTTGTAAACAGCTGTTTCCACGGTCAAGAATGAGCCAGCATGGATGAGAATACTTTAAAGCACTCAGAAAAAATGAAAAATTTGAACATCTACTATTCCATGACAAACTCAATCTGCAACTTGTTCTCGTTCCCAACTCGTCACATACAGACGCTTGGTCAGGACCCCTTGGGGTCACTTTTTAAGGCACTGAGTACCCTTTTAGTGCCATTTTTCAACATGCAGGGCAGTCCAATAGACTTCAATAAACAGCCCAGTCTCACTCCCAACATGTCAAATGGCGTATTAACAGAAGTCGACATACAGAGGAGGTTTGGGTGGCTGGGTGAGTCAAGCACAGGACGTTCACACAGAAAACCAGGGTTCATGTCCAATGTGAAAGCAAAAGTAAAGGTTGATTTCTTTTGTAAGTGAATAAACACAGTGTACGAAGTTAACATACATATTTTAAGCCAAAGCATGACATTTTCCTAAACCTAACCAAACTGCAACCATTTCACAATGATATCCACAAGTTTATAATTGTTCTCAGCAAGCTTTTTTTTTTTTATATGTCTATTGCTAACTTTGCAAAACTGATGCTAGAAAGGTACCCAGAGCATCATAGTTTCAGGCACAGGCCACTGACCAATGTGTTGCCATCTGCTGATGAAGCCCATCTGATTTGATTGAAAGTTCCAAAAAGCTGCTAAAAGGACCTTGAGGTGGGATTGTTTTTTTCAACTACTGTTTGCAAGGTCAGGTATTAACTTGGAGCCCCACCTTTTGAGCGAGTAATGAGAAGTCTGTGGGCAGAAGAAATGGAAATTCCACAATTCCACAAAAACTAATAAAAAGTACTGCTGGTAAGTGCTAATGATGAAAATGTGGTAGGACAGAAAGCACCAGAAGAGCTGCTTAATGGAGCTTGAGGTGTTTTTCTTTGGTAAATAAATATGTTTTACTTATGATAATTTAAACTTTGTTTGAGCTCTCATCGTCCTAGATTGGAGGTCCTTTTTTCAGAGACTGTTACTTCAATCTGTCCTTTAAAATTGTGTGTTCGGTTGATTTCTTTTTTCTCATTAAAGGTTGATTGTTGGGTGAAAACCTTTGATGTTTGACATATGTTTAAGGGCACTTAATTGTCATTAGCATGAGTCTGGAAGCATTTCAAGGCATTTTGACTTGAT
Organism: Heniochus monoceros; assembly: GCA_029783685.1. Classification (NCBI taxonomy): domain Eukaryota; kingdom Metazoa; phylum Chordata; class Actinopteri; order Chaetodontiformes; family Chaetodontidae; genus Heniochus; species Heniochus monoceros. The sequence goes on along the minus strand of JAPZEA010000004.1, from coordinate 5,667,268 downwards.
TTTGACATATTACAGAAAGACATAATGTCTTCAAGGAATTCTGTCCTCGCTCTGCCTACCTGTGACACGGAGCACCTGCAGGCTGACGAGCGGTTTGAGGGATGACGCTCCCAGTGTGCGGAGGTGATTTCTGCTGAGGTCCAGCAGGGCCAGGGATGACAAGCCAGACAAAGCCTGCTCCGCCAGCAGCTCTATGCTGTTCTCCTGGAGATGGAGTTCCTGCAGACGCTGCACACAGCAGAAGGACAAAGCAGGGGAAGGAAAATGTGAAGTGTTCAAATTATTGGAGGAGAGAAAGAAATGTCAGAGTAGATTTATACCGTCATATTCAAAGACAGCAGCAGCTCCTCTTGTGTTCATGGATGAGAAAGTTGTCTCTTCCTTTTCAGCTCTGTGCCTGTCAGGACTTCAGTCTGAACACTTTTCATCAGATCTGCACTGATTCCTGTCTGTTTTCAAAGTGAATGAAAACACTGATTCTCACTGTGTTTGAGTTGGGGAGGAGAGGACTTCAGAGGGTTTTTTCTGTCTTTTTGTAATATATGGAGTTACTTAGATACTCAGATTTTTCTCTCTTCCCTTCCATTAGGGATTTAACAAGATGACTTACCTTAATGACATGAACATATAAAGTAATTGCTTCAATAAATGTTTCACATTAGATTGTAAAAGAGGCCATGTTGTGAAGAACTTGGTGTCAGAGCAAACAGTTTGCTCTCAAAAATCAAGCCTTTGAATTTAAGCAGCGTCACCCTGTCACAAGTTACATACAGAATATCAGTTTTTAGTAGTTTTTAGAGGCCGTATTTATCGGTTGGTAGGGTACCATTGGTATACACACACACACACACACACACACACACACACACACATATATATATATATATATTTAACATCAATAACATAAATGAACACATTAGCATATAATGTGGTTGGTACACATATGTGGGTTTTTTTTAATGACAATAACGAATGCATTAGTACATAATGGTGGCGGTACACATATATTTGTTTTTTTTTTATGTTAATAACATAAATGAACACATTAGTATATAATGTGGTTGGTACACTTTTTTTTTCTTAACGTCAATAGTATATAATGGTGGCAGTACACAACGTGTAATTTGTGGGTTTTCTTCCCTGCACTTCACACCTCCCGCCGCTAGTGGCGGTGTAGGCCGCGGCTGTGTGACAGCGGCCTTTGTAAACTATAAACTTCCTGTATGAACATCCGGTGCCTCTCTTCCACCGGTCCGAGTCAACATGGTGGGTACGCCGCAGAACATTTCAGATCACCAGCCCTCACAATCACCTTCAATCCTGACTGTGTGTCTGCCCAGCAAGCGGTTACAAGCATCAGCGTCCACACAAACAGCATACAGATTTCTAAACGATGGATTTCGAAGCATTTCAGTAGAGTTAAAATATGTAAACGTCTTACAAGCTAACTGCCCATCAAACGGTTAAAAACAGCCATAGTATCCACCGGCACACACGGATTAATACTTAGATAAATAAGTGTAACAGTTATGGTTTGATCGCTTTATGTCTTTCCCTGCTTTTAAACTCCCACTAAACTTTGTTGACGTTAGCTTCAGAGGAAAGTTTTAGCGCTAAATATTAACAGGAGTGTAACGTTACAAGTCCAACACGGATCTTACTTATTTCAGAATTTTATGACTGGAATTATGGTAAAAATAACGGCCTTAAGTTCTTTTAAGTAACGTTTATATTTCAACTTCTGTTTATTTCCAGAGGTCTTAGAAAATTGTGCCTGGTTGCTCAGATTTTCGTACAGAACCCATTCAGACTTCCTGTTAGTAGGACAATCTCTACTAAGGGAGGCTTCATTTTCTGATATTCTGGTTAAATTGCTCTTAATTTGCATTCTAGTTTGATATAAAACGGATTTAAACTCTTACATGTGAGCTGAGGAAACTTGCAGGCACTCTGAGTATCAAGACTGCAGCAAAAAGCCCTCTGCAGTGTAATTGCATTCAATTTATGTGTTTATAAGAGTCTGTTCAAATTAATAGATTTACTAAGAACAAGTTGAACTAGGTCATTTGGATGTCAGGCAGTTGATATGTACCACGTAAATAGTGGCAAATCTGATTGAGCTGTTTTGCTGACAGTTTTGCTGTGTTTTTACATGGCGAAGCAGCTAATTAGTAAGAATGATTTCTAAAATACAATTCCAGGCCAAAATATTTAGTTTGACCACTAATATGCAATCCAGTGTTAAATTTCAACTAAACATCATTATGTGACTATTCTACACTCGTTCATCCCTTTGGTTATTGTCGGAATGTCTTCTGACTGTATGTCTCGGTTGTGTCTCTGATTGGTTTCTCTTCAGGGACGAGTCAGGACCAAGACCGTCAAGAAGGCC
>JAPZEA010000004.1:5554243-5569674 GCA_029783685.1 Heniochus monoceros | reverse complement strand
TAACTAAAAGTAAAATAACTCTAAGACATCACCTTGGAGTCTGGGAAACTGCTGGACATTTCATAGGCCAAACAAATCAAAATCATTTTCAACAGAAATAATCATGCAGCTTCACTGGCAACAGAGGATACGTCTTAGAGTTATTTTACTTTTAGTTATTTTTACTTTAATCACATCATCGTCAAGAACTCATCGTTTATGACAAATGACGTCCCCAGCTTATCCAAAGGTGCATATTTTAATGGATCAGTGTCACCGGCTGCTCGCTGCAGATCCTTTCTTCTCTCTTATAGAACAACTCTGTATCACCACTGTACACTGCAACTAGCTTCCTAGAACCAAAACTCCAACAGAGTGACACATTTTCTCAGTAATCGCATCACCTTCACTTCAAGAGTCACGTTTTCCCAGTTGAACTTTCATTTATCACATCAGTAATTCAAAGTGATCAAGTCAAGGGTTTGAACCAGGACCTGCAGTATTGGCATCAAGAAGCTTAAGAAAAAGGTTTAAGAAGGCTACAGCTGTTATTTCATTGAGTCAGATACACATTTAATCCTTTAGGTAAAAGACTTAGACTTAGTAGTTTTATGGCTTATGGTCCAATTCTTAATCAGTCCAGAAATCTCACAAAGTGTGGGTGGAAAGTAACGGGCTAACATTAAAAGACTTGCCAATGTTTATCTTTGATCAGAGGCCAGTCTTCAGTGACCTAGTCCTCCATTTGGCCCTCACGGTGATGGAGGGGCAGCGGTGGTCTGCGCATCCAGACAAAATAAGTAGGCAATAACTAGACAAATGAGCAAAACCTCAGTCCAACTCCTCCTCCTCCTCCTCCTCTAACACCCCTATACATACACCCAAACAGCAGACATTTTAATGACGCGTCGAAACGAAGTAACTAAGGAGTAAAAACAAAGAGACAGCTATCCGTCCAGTTAAAGCTAGTGCCAGGGCACCATCTGCTCATCCGCTCAGTGGAAGTGGCAGCTTCCAGGGCGGTCAAAGACAGCGCGGGAAGATTGAGGAGAGGGGGGCTCCCTTTGAACGCTGTGAACAAGAAGGGGAGTTAAGTTTGGACGGAACGAGTCTCGGCAGAAGGCTACCAGCCGAGCCAAGCGGTAGCAGGAAGCGAGCGCCTTGTGTGTCACGAGATTTACGGTGACGGGTCCATCCACCAACCATCTGGACCAGCGAAAGTAAATTAAACAGACTAAAGAAAGGGCAGGGACGTACAGAAAAGAAAAATGTTGAGAAAACACACCAGGAAAGGGTACCGTCCGCTTGCCGAGCAAAGGTAAAGATGATGTGGACAAAACAGGAAATGACAGGGATAAAGGATTTTTATAAATTCATCATCTCTTGTTACGAATGTGAAAAGATGGATGAGAAGAGCTCAAGGAGAAGGAGGAACGGCGTAAACAGCGAGGTGACAGTTGGCGATGGGAGAGCGAGGTCTAAGATTCTGTCCGTAACTCTCTCTCTCTCTCTCACACACACACACACACACACACACACACACACTTTCTTTCACTCTTTGTTGATGTCTCTAAGCCACGACTGACATCACTGTCTGCCGCCGCTGAAGACAACGGGCCCAGCCATGAGAAGCGACCAATCACGAGGGCCGAGCTGCGTGTGTGTGTGTGTGTGTGAGCGGTTGTCTGCCGTCGCTGCTGGGGTTGTTGCACGATGCAGCCGCAGCTCTGGGCCATGTTCACCTGCATAAATAGGCTGTGTGTGTCTGTCACACTCTAACCTCTGGCCTACTTTTTGAGGAAAAATGAGTGACTGGTGAGCGGTCGGAAAGCAGGAGCTCAGGACGGAGCGCAGCTTCACGCTCACGTCGTTTGGGAAGTACAGCGGTGCCTGAATCGGAGCCTAATTTAAAGTTCTTAATTACTCAACGCCATTTTTTTCTAATTAAGATTAAGTCGCAGTCTTCTTCTGCATGTCAATTGTAAGGGCTTTTTCATTTTGTACTCCCTGCCAAACCACTAGAGTTCACCTTAAACAACAACTCATTCACTGCATGTTGGCCAGGAAGTTTTGAGAGCAAACAAAGTCTTCACCTACTGCTGTGATGCCTCAGCAGTCATTAATATAAGTGATAAGAGGAGGCTCTGGCCAAGGAAGTGGGTCTGATATGTGGTTATTAGCATCTCACAGTAATAATACCGCAGAGGGATGCCAAAGGCACCACGAAGTGTGATATGGAATGTATTACACCTTTTTTATATAACATATTCCAGCATTTGAGCATCTAAAACTGACTGATGGCACCTTTTAAACTTTGAACTAAACTCACTGAAGCTTTTATTTTGGTGATATTGAACAACAAGCTGCACTTCCTTTTTCAAAATGCACACTTTGTGTTTGAGACAGTGCTGCCAGGTGCAAAAACACCTCATGAAATCATACGGTGGCACTCCAGACGCTCCAAGTTTCCTGTTCTTAGTTGGCATGTTCACTCATTGTTGGGCTGCATGCCCCTAGTGGCTGTAAGGAGTCTCTACAGATGACACATCCTCTTCACCTTCCTCAGAAACTGATCCTCACAGTGTGTGAGGGTGTGAGCACGGAGGGCCACTTAGATCTAATAATCAACAGGCAAAACAAAACCTCTTCCATGGGGAAACAATTCACATCCTCTTTGTGACTATCATTTAATTACGTTTGAATCCCACAGACAGCCATATCTGAACTTTTTTTGCAAGCGTCTAACTGTGCGAAAGATTGAGTGGCAGTCTGTCACTGAGCTGAGACAAACCCACGCAAAAAAAAAGTTCTGAGAACACGACTCAAATCTCCATCCTCCACCCGCCTTCAAATGTTGCGAGAGGAGAGAGCGGGCGAGGCCGATAACGCCCCACCCCCCCCTTAAGTTCAGACAGCGTGTGTGCATTTTAACGTGGATATGCATCTCAAAAAGGACCTGGCAGAGGAAAAAAAAAATACCATCGGGGAGGAAAGCGAGGCTTCAAATGAGCGAGAATGTCAGCAGAGAGTTCTGAGTTTGTGTTTATCGCCGTCTCAAGACGGACTGGAGGACTTGGACTGAAGGGAGGGAGAGAGAGAGAGAAGTGACCTGACTGCCAATGACGCCAAACCTCTATTTAAAGCTTCGCCAGCAGCTCAGGCCCCGACTCTGACACATTTACCTCTTTGGCCTCATCTCTTCTCAGCAGCCAAAGAACACTGAGGACATGTTTCCTGTTTGCCAGAGACTCAAAGATCAGATGGGGGTGCTGTGAGAGCAGAGCTGAGGGACGAAGTTGCAAGTAAAGACACAGTTTGGGGGACTCTTTGGGACAGAGTTTAGTTGATGCTGTGTGCTTAGCATTGCCGTGGCCAACAGCAGGTGATGACAGCTCTGCCTGCTGCACTCCAACACCAACACAACCATCGCTCAGGAGGAAAAAGGAGGCTTATCGGTCAGCGCATGTGTGTTTATGCTGTTTCAAAGACAAACGAGATTAAGGTGTTGGGCAATGTGGGGAAAGATGAAAAAGTGTTTCCAGGCTAAGAGGATATTCTTAAAACTAGAAAAGTGTGAGCAAACCTTTTGAGCCTTTCTGAAAACATGCATATAAAGGAAAAACATAGGAAATCTGAAATGCAGAGAGTGACTCAGGTGGTGGTCCAGCAGCTGTGTCATGGCTGCCTCCATGTGTTGATGAAAGTGTGTGTTCACTAAACAAAAGTCCAACTTACCAGGATCCCGGCAAACTGCTTCTCTTCCATCCTTCAGGACCTTATTGGCAAAGATCCCCTGCCTCTCTGCTGCCTCTCTCTCGCTCTCTCTCTCTGGGATGGACTCGTCCACCTCTCGCTATCAGAGTTTGAAGTTTTCTGAGGTGGCGTTCGCTCGAGTGTCCCGGTCCTCCTCGTGCCTCTTCTGAGCGTAGCTGGAGTGGCGTCGCTGCTTTGTGCTAATTCTGCCCTAATCCAGAAACTTTTCAATGCTGTGAAAAGAACATGTGACAGGCGGAGAGGGGTGGAGGGGTGGAGGGGAGTGGGGAAGGGGGAAGCAAGGCAACACTTTTTAGTTACTTGTCCCCTTGGCCACGTTCAAAACAAACCCCTGGTCTTTGTGCACGACCTGCTGCGAGGTAAAAACTAAAAATACAACATCGCTTTCGTTTGCGCTCTGAGAGTTCAATAAACTGAGAGGAGGAAATCAAACTTCTGAGGAGGCTGTTAGAAAGGATGCAGGGAAAGAATTTAGAGAACATGTAGTAACAGATTTGCATTTTGTAGCAAAGCAGCTGCCATAACAAAGTGCCCTTTTGTGTAAAGAGATTAACTGTTAGAGGAACGTTTAGACTGCCCACTGACTACTGCTGCATGGACGCCAAACTGGAGGCGAACGCTCAAAAACAGCCGGGATTCAGAAGAAAGTGTTAGAAATTTTTCAGATTTGAGGAGAAGCTTTTACTGTCTGTCACCGGTCATCAATCTGAACATCAAAAATAAATCATCTACTGCACGTTTCTGCAGTGAAAAATAAGCTGTGAAGACTGGTCTGGAGAAAGCCTCGCCAGGATAAAACTATGGTTTTAACAAGTCCAACAATTTCCCACTGAGCACTGAGATTTATTACAAATGTTAAAGCCCTCACTCATCATTGCCATAGACTTCACCCCTGGCGTTTTCTTATTCCAAAGCCGATCACTGGTCTGCTTCCATCTCAGCTACGGATCGACATCCTTCGAAGTACAGGAAGTCGTTCTCTTGGGACTTATTCCTACCAACTGCTCCATTCTAAACTGGGAAAAAGGCTTTTAATTATACTGCCCTCTCTGCTTAGTTGCAAATTACCCGAATCTTCGGGAGCTGGTCTCACTGGACTGGGAATCGATTCTAAATAACTTGGCAGCAAAGACGTCTGGTTGTAGATGTTTTGGAAGATTCTTTGATTTGTTCTTTGCTGTCATCTTTAACTGTTCTGTTTTTTATGTCTGCACATGTAATTGTTCTGCTGGCTCAGGAGGTGAAACAGGTTTGGGTTGTGGATGATTCAGGCGTGTGTAATGATGCTATGCTTCTAACAAGCATTTCCATCAATACAGAGAGAGACTACAGATGGCTGTCCTGACCCCGGTCAGAATAGACTGCTCTTACAAAACCTTCATTTTCAACAGAACTTTCACATCTTGAGCTACCTATGACCAGAGTCACCTGCTACAGAGTTCTGGGGTAAAAACAAGCTGCTGGGCCCCTGTTGACCCCCAGGTCCCCACACTCCCTGCGCAATACACGCCGTTCATGAACGCTAGCCCCAAGATTATGTCAGGATCAGACTACACAGTTTTTTTGTCTTCACTGACAGTCAACCTGTCAGATCTAACGATCACAGTGCCAGAAGCTCTTGGTGTGTCTCGGTCGGGTGACTGGCAATACTACACGTATGACGCCGACCAATCACAGCGCGTCTTATTTCACGATCACGCACGAGTTCAGATGTCATGGTGGAGGATCAGAATCAGAATCAGAATCAGAAATACTTTATCGCCGATCTTCATCACCTGGAAATTGTTTAAGAAAACAAGCAGGAGCGACTGAAACAGTCTGCACGCACGGTCGGCGCATGCGCACTGGATGGGAGGCGGGTGAAGCAACTGTCAATCAAACTGACAGAAGCGAAAAAAAAAAAGCTGCTACTTCCTTGAGAAAACGTCAAATAAGCGGGGGTGCTGTTGCCACACCTCAACACCTCCTTTCTTTCGTTGTTCCACCTGACAGCAGCAACCTCAGCATCCCCCCTCCTCCTCCTCCTCCTCCTCCTCTTCCTCATAGTGAACTGACTGCACTCTGCAGAGAGCACCTGACTGGTAAACGCTCAGGTACATGACGTGGGAGTTGTCACACGAGGCGTGTCGGGACAAAAAAATTCTGACATGCTAGTCTTTTCGTCAGGATGCTGTGGCACAGGTCGTGCAGCACAACACACTACACGGGTATAGACGCCGGATTGTCCTTCACGATTGGCCATGATGCTGGTAATTGGTCAGCCATGACAAAATCATCTAAAAATCAGCCTAGATTTGTGCAGTCTGATCCCAGCATTACTGTGTGGTTACTCGATTACACACATTATTGTAGCAGGAATTTGCAAAATATAAACATGAAACTGATACAATGGTCTTCTTGTATTTATACATTTTCAATTGGCACAAACCAGCTGTCACACAGTAAGACCGGAGCTTTCCAGGGGAGTTGGCCACTTTGCCCAGTTGGTAATCCAGCCTTGTCCTACCTCATTTACATGGAACTCCAATTTCGCTCCACCTCCCCGTCCTCTCTTGGGCCATACATGGTGCACAGGGTTGGAACAGACATGCCAAAGTGCTTCAAGGACGTGAGGAAAACACCAACTTGTTGTGGTGGAGATAAGTACAGTAAATCTCTGCACGGCTACGGGCAAAAATTTTGTGATATTTTTTGACACATCATACGCCAAAGGCATCTCAGCAAACTGCTCAACTAATCAACTAATTAGACATCTTGGCAACGCTTGTTTGTTCGATGCTCAATTTTACACTCATAAAACAGAGAGGAGCAGCACATCCTCACACCGGAGAAACTGGAACCAAAGAATGTTTGTTTTTGCAAAACAAACTTTAACACTTAAAAAAACAACTCTGAACAAAATTTTTAGCAAAATTGTTAATTTTCTCTTGATTAACTGATTAATCAGTTAATTGTTTCAGGTTTAGTAACAACTTTTTTTCAATCTTCCGATCACTTAACTTCTTTGGAACTGACACACCTCAGTTCTTAGTTAAATTCACAAATATATTGAGAAAGCTTCAGATGACACAGAGGTTTCCATCAGCTCATTTTTCCATCTTGCAGCAAATCCTGTAAGCTGTCATGTGAAGCCTGAAGTGTGAGTCAAACACTGTAACTCTGCCGCAGGTCTCCCGTCATCTGACTGTCACTGACTCAGTGAATAGAAACCCTCGACTCTGAACTAAAAGCATCCCAGCAAAGAGGAGAGAAAAGTGGCCAAAAATAGCCACCATTCAGCGTTACAAACATACAAACACACACACGAACACACTCTCACATGTGCAGGAGCCTACGGGGACTCCAACATGCCCCGGGACGTCCATCATACACAGCACGCTGCACATTGATGAAAAGATGGCAAGAAATAAAACTAGGTTAAAAACTGAACCTTACCATCCACGCTGTGAAGTCTGAAGAAAGGACAAAATGAAGGGAAACACCAACTTCTACAGGAGAACAGGGAAGCAGCCCAGCAGTGAGAAACTGACTTGTGTGAAGACTGAAGTCTGTGATCAAGTCAAAGTGCTCCCCATCCTGCTGGTTGACTCTACTAATTTATGCACCCAAGGCTTGAGCTGAGCCTATTGGGCCATTCCGGGAGGAGTGGCAACACAAAACCTGACATGTCTGTCAGCCGTCCTGAGAGATGTTCCCGGGCCACAGGTTTTAGAGAGTCCTATGGTAGATCCTCGACAGACATAAAAGTCCGATTAATGATGAAACGAAATGAAGAATGAAGTGATCTCAGCATTTGAGGTGTCTCGTGGATATCAGGCCACGTGGCTTCTTGCTAATTAATATTTGACGATCAGTTCATTGCTTTGGTTGTTGTATCAGCCAAACATGCCAAATATTATCTGCTTCCAGCTTCTTTAATGTGAGGACTTGCTTATTTCCTCTGTTTCCTGTTATTTGAAATGACACACTTTTGAGTTTTAGACTAAATCATAAACAAACTTAGCTATGGGCGAAATGCAAAAGCAGAGGCAGCAGTGTGCTTTACAACATGGGCTCAGGAGGTGAAACAAGTTTTGGTTGTGGATGATTCAGGCATGTGTAATGGTGCTGCACTTCCAGATGGATGTCCTGACCCCACATGGCCCAGGCTGACAGGAAGGGGGCCAGAATAGGCTATGGATCAACTCAGAATTTTGTGAATACACTCACGATCCTCTGAGGATGAACTGGAAAAACTTTGGTTTTCATGAGGTCGATCATTTAGTCAATCATTTGTCCAATACTTTGGTCAACAAAACACCTGCAAAACAACTGACAGTCCCATCAGCTGCACTTTGTCTTTAGTTCTTATTAGCAAATGTTAGCACACAATCACACTAACCTAACATAATGAACAAAAGCAACAACTGCTAAACATCTGAATGTTAACAGTCATTGTGAGCATGTTAGCATGTAGCTCACATGTAGCTCACCACTGTGCATGAGTACAGCCTCACAGAGCAGCTAGCATAGCTCTAAACTCTGGGGGTGCCAGTATGCTTCACCAGAACTGCTCGGCGGACGGTCCAATAGTGATTGACCGGCTGAGAAAACAGTCAGGGCCTGAATTTCTCTCTTGAGCTCCATTTTTGCATTCATATCACAACTAGTCATGTCACTGTGACCGTCTTCCAGGAGTGACTGGAATGTTTGGATTGTCCGCTGCCCAATAGGGTCAAATCAGTTCATGACAGAGGCAAAGGAAATAGTGACTAACATTGTAAAGGTGGCAGGAGTTGCTAAGGTCCACCCTCAAGGAATTTTTCACATGTCCCGCTGAAACAATGGTCCTTTCTCAAGCTCCAACAACAAAAAAAATTAACCCCATCACAAAGACTCAGGGCAAAAAAAAAAGCTTTAGTTTAGGTATTTTAAGGTCAGCCTTTCTGACCTTGATTATGCATTAGAACTATAGCAATATTAGCCTGCTGCTGCTAAAAAGAAATGGGAGGATGCTTCATAGTTACACATTAACCACCATGAGTATTTCCTTGTTAGGGCCCCTTTTTCTGGTGACCTTTTGAGCCAAACAACTGCAAGTCACAAGGCACACAGCTCAAAGATAGCTTAGTTCTTGTTTGCTAACCCATCTTTGAAGCAGAAAATGAACTGAGGTGAAGACGCACAAGGGGGACACCTGAATTGCTTTCCTTTATCTAAAATACAGATGCAACACCACCTCCTGCGCTTGCACAATCATACAAGCTGCTCTCGAATTGCACTCTGCATCTGCCCTGTAGCAGCGTGGCGTCCCTCAGCTCCCTGTCTGATACGGCGTACAACACAGTGGGTTCAACACAAAACAGCACCCATTATTGCTGGCCGTATTTAAAATGCATCATATTGTTGGGCTTGCAAAGCAGCTGTGTCTATTATCAATAATTTCAATATGCAGCGGTATGATTGGGACTCCACAAGCTCTGTTTTGTCATGATAGACAGCCTCTTTCTTACACTGTGCACAGAAAGGTAAATATGACTTAGAAATTGTGACAGTAGTCAAAGCAGCACTAACTATGCTTAGGCCTTTGTTCAGCATGTGGCAAATAGAGCCAGCGAGCTATATGCATCACTTTGGACTGCTGAAAAAATTAGAATTCTTACAATAAGGCAATGACATTGGGAATGAGAAGATATGGGATTTTAATATGAAGTGCACAAATCAGGATTTTTTTTAATAGTGGCATTAAAATGATATTGACTGCAGAGAGTGCTGCAGAAACACATCATCTGTAGCAGATGCGAAAAAAAAAACTAGCTACATGGACTCTTTCTAAGGCCTGTCGGGACAGACTGGTGCTAAATAGTGCGACGATGATGTAAATAGAGGAGAATGACCTTTTTTCAAAGGCACATTCTGATAATAATCAATGACCCTGCTACAACATAAGAACACACAAGCACGCACATACCCGAGCAGGGGTCAAACCCGGCAGCTCGAACATCCACGCGGGTTGTCTTATCACTGCTCATGACACATGCCCAACCATCCACTAAGGAGCATTACAAGCCAAGGACAGCTACTAGCGATAAGTATGTTTTGGCTTGCAAGCGACGATTACTGTAATTTATGAAGTATTCAGGTCAGATGGGCTCAATCCAAGAAGGACAAATAAACAAAAAAGAAAACAGAACACATATTAGATAACAGACATATTATAATACATACTGTGTATTGATTACATCAACATGCAGAACAATCTAAAGGTTTATATTCTCACTTTTTTGAATCTTATATTTAATCTTGCTCTTGTTTGAGTTGATTATTTGCTTTAAATTTTAAGTGCTTTATTTATTCTTGAGGTTTTATTATTTCACTGATTTTTTTTTTAATGATTTTTACTTTTTATCACCATTTTTAACTAAGTTTCCTATTTGTGTTTCCAAGATCTTTTGTCCATGTTTTTTACTTGGCTGTATTGTAAATTAGGTTTCTGCCAAATGTATTTCCGAGTGAAAATGAAGGTTGAATGAATGAATAAATGAACTTTAAGGAAATTGTAAACTCATACTGAGATACAAGAAATACCTGCATTTCTGGACAGCTTCAAATTACTCAATAATTACTGTGTAAAATGGTTATTAAAAAAATCAAAAGTTGCATTACATTTGGTGATGATTACTATGTAGTTTATTGCTTATGGCAACGAGTGGAAAACAACTTCAGATTTATCGTATTTTTTGTACTTGAACATAAAAAAAGTTTAAATTCTTAATTTAAGATTGTACTGATGTCCACATGTCGGACAGACGCAGGGTTGCCTGACTCGCTGGCTGGTTTTGATGGCTGTGTAGATTATTTCTGCACTGAGTCAGACGAGGTAGCACTCAGGCTGTGCACAAAACACACCTCATGTTTCATGCCTGAAACATCCTTCAGACGTTGAAACTGAACTGCTGCACTCCTGAACAAACACCAAACAGCCAAGCCTAAAAACGCTATGGAGCCCCCTAGTGGCGGCAGCACATAGCTCCATCCTGCTCCTTCCGACCGTTCCCCTTTCTCCTGCTCTCATCACAGCGGGGTTAAACAGAGAGCTTTCATGCATAACATAGCAGCACCCTCGCTGTGTTGAACTTTGAGGATGTGTGATCTCAATGTGTGGTCATTGTGCTGTATTGCTGCACATGTGCATACAGTATCACTCCTTCCATCTCCCATCATCTTCTTTTTCTGCAACCCTTTTAATGCATCTCTCCTAATCCTCACATTCTCCTCTTTTTGCTCTCGTCATACAGAATCTGGGCATTCCACCATTGCAGACATGTCTGGACTAATGCTTCACAAAAATCCCAACTATCTGAGAGTGAAAACTGTCTGAACAAGGCATGAAAGCTCCCTCATCAATATATATTACAAATGCAAAAGCAACAGATTCCTCATTAATTAGACTTTTACTGTCTTACATAAAATGTGTCTGTTTCAGTGTCCACAAATCCTCTTTGACACCACAGGCATTTCAACCTGGTGGGCCTAGTCTTCCTCAGATTTTTGTCCATATTTAATGATACTGCGTCGCACCAATGTTTGTGGGAGGTGGATGGAGATTGTCCACATCTAAAATTCAAGCCAGACAACAAAAATTTGCATCCCGCCACAGACAAACTAATGTTGGTCATTATCGGCCACAATCAGTTCTCCGTTAACACATCCAGCTGCCACAGATCAACATGGGCATTGATTTTGACTTCTGTGTCTGTGCACCCAATGAATGCAATGTTCAGCCTCCTTTTAGCTTTGTTTTGGTCTGCACCAACGCTTGATAAAAAAAAATCTCTGGCGTTTTAGCTGCTAAATGCTCCGCTATGTTCATCAGGCAATCGCTAACTTTGTCTTCCTGCCGTTTGGTGCTCGGCAGTCAGTGTACTGTGGGTTTATCTGAGCTTTTTTTGCCTTTTTTTCTGCCTTGTGCTGCTGGAAACAAGGTTGACGGGCGTCAATCTAAACAATAAAGTTGTGGCCGTAAAACTAAAACAATGTGCTGAAAAGCACTAAAACGCTCCATGAAGCTGAAGGCAACCGTAGCTTCCACTGATAATCCTTTTTTGGTTTGTTGTTACAAGCACGATCTTTCACATTGCATGTAGTAATGCTTTAATCCAGCTTTGGCTTTTATTCGCCATAACCGCTATATTTCCCTCACCTTAACCAAATTTGAATAGCCTGACCTTGCAACCCAAACAGTTAATCCTGTTAATCAATAAGCTGGCAGCTGATGTCCCCGGCCTCACTGCTGGTTACTCAAATTCTGTGAGTAATAATTTCAGCCATAGTTCAAATGTTCTAAATAAGGCACTAAAACAGACCTTCATCACAGCCTTAGCCACTGTAGATTTTCTTCCCAGCGTTTTTGTCAGCAACTCCCACGGCTGAGTTTCTTCTGTTGTCAGTAGGTGTTGTACGTGACCTGCTCTCATGCTGCGCTGCAGGATGAGCTGCACTGGTGGAAAGTACAGTGGGTAGGACCGGTGACGGACCTGTTCCTCACAAGCCTGCTGCTAAACCTGACCTCAGAAAATACATATGCTGTTCATCTGAGCTGCTTAACCGCAAAGTGAAGAGGAACATTCCTAAAATGCACATCACAAAAGCTGAGTATCACTGGCGACAATTCCAAATGTCATTTACAGTTTGTTTTGCTAAAGCCTTCAATTGTTCGTGCCTCGTCTACCCAGGAGCTAAATGCAATCTTGGCTGTATTTTCTAACAACCATTGTAAGAATGTTAAATGATAAAACCTGGCAACAAATGCTGGTGCTTCATTTTGAATTTATTAGACAAATGCAATTTGTCTTATGAAGGTAGAACAGAGAGGCTAGAATTATAGAAGTTGAGATTCTCATGAAACATTGAAATTTTAGTACTTTTGATGTGTGCCTTGTAGTTTTTCAGATGTACTGCAGCCTGTGTTATTATTAGCAAGTAAAGTCTTTCACTTACTGTGCTTTTGAGACTCACACATGAAGACTAAGCTGTTGTGATCAGGCTAAAGGAGTGTCTGTTCTTTCAGCATGCACAAAATTGTGTGTTACCTACAGGGTCTCACATAAGGAAAGCGAACAGAAAACCCTACAGCTGGATGAAAGAAAGCAGTCCTGTGTGTGTGGACAAGGATACGGTGGGTAGGAGGGGTTACCGCCATTCATGCCTGTATAACCTCTGTTGACATACCCTACTTTTACCATTCAGTCCAGCAACCCGTTTGATTATGTTGCAGCAACACAACAGAGACATTACAGAACGTATAGAACAACTGCTATTTTCATTATTGATTTGTTGACCGGTTACAGTTAATAGTGAGTTTCCCCTTGTTTAGTCTCACCAACAGTCCAAAACCCAAACATACTCAATTTGCAATGACAGAAGACACAAAACCAGAAAACATTCACATCTGAGTAACTCAAACTAGTGAATTTTTGGCATATTTGCTTAAAAAAAATCTCATTAAATAATCCACAAATTTTTTCAGCTCTAAGAATTGTTAGTACAAATTAGTAATTACTGTTATTTAAGCCAACATATGCTCTTATCCATTATATCCTGCACAACATTACATATTCTTTAGTGTGTTGTGTATTTTTTCTACTGTACAAAAGTACAAACACTGTCTGTATTATCCAATTATCTGACTCATGTGCAATTCAAAATGGCAAAAGTATTTTTCATGGCAACAGTATTCTTATACTCTTGTATAAAATGTACAGATGAGTTGATTTTTAGTTTTTATTTTGTATCTTTTTAAAAAAAATCTTTTATTTTTTGCTGTCTGTAACAATTTAATTGCATGGGATTAATAAAGTTTTATCTTATCTCATTTTATCTTCTGAGCATGCATCCGTGTTTTCCCAAACTGATGTACTGGGATGAATTCAGATTGGAAGTTGGATTTATGAACATCCAACTTGCAATGAATTGCAGCATAATGGCAACACACAACAGGACACGCCTGCTGGTTTAGGCACTACAGCTCCTTGTCTAGACTGCAGATAGACCCCTCTATGACCATGCACCAAAACGACTTGTGCAACCTATGCGCTTGATGCAAGAGTGATCAATTCATCTTGAATGTGCACACATAAACTTTGGTTTTTACAGCTTGGCGCAGACCCAGGAGCACATTGATCATACATGGTCCAGCCATACTAGGTTTCGACCTAGTTTTGTTTACATTGCGATGCAAAACCTTCCACTGCTCACTCCCCTAAGCTCCTCCCACCAACTCCACAAGTTCAAACGGACAACAGAGGAGTCGGTTGCCTTCAGAAGTAATTCCCCACTTTTTGTCATCATGCCTCTTTGCCACTCCTGGCTACATGCACCATGGCATTGAACACATTGAGAAAGATGCTGCATGTGGAGCCTGGATGTGGTCAGTCATCCAGGATGTAGTTCTTTCACTCGTGCTTACAGAGTACTAGCTCATATTAATCAGGAGTATAAGAGGGTTTATTCATGCAGTGTGCCTCACTTAAGTAATGTAGCCAGAAGCTGCTTTTTCCGCTGTACTGTAGAACAGCCATCAATGACACACACACAGTTAAAACAAGATTTACTTTTTGAGGTCAGCATGGGCGATATTTATGGCGTTAGATAACATAAATTAATCAAATGTCAAGATTCTAAATGCCCAATATCAAGTCCGAACAGTCGGTGCGAACAGTTTGGTTTGCTGACACCTCGTCTGGCTGCCTTGTTTTCCAGCCGAACAGCAAAACCATCTGAACCGCTGCCTGTATAGATCTGGCAGCCGGAAGCTGTGATCAGCTGATGAAGGAGGTGCTGTAGAAGAGATGAGCCATCTTCCCACGGCAGACTGATATTCTCTGACAGAGTCTGGACGAGAGGGATACGGGGATACCGGTGTCATTTGGAGGAAGAGACGACTAAGGACAACCGATCTCATTCGCAAAGGAGGATATCTGAAGGACTGATGAGAAGTTCTGCGCCCGAACTGACTGAGGAATATAGCAGCTTTTAACGTCAGGCAGAAGGCAGTAACACTAATACAAAGAACGGAAAACATTGAGCTAGGGGCGCAGAATAATATCGAAATATGGAACATATGTCACCTAGGGAAATGCAAGAGTCCAGAGGACCGGCGATATACTTAAGCATGTAGTCCTTTAAGTACGACAGGTGTTCAGCTTCACCAGTAAATGTAAACAAACAGCTATTCAAGCTAGTTGAACTTAGCCGATTGGGGGTTAGCTTTCTAGTACTAGTACACGGCTAACGGCTAAAAGATAGTTTTACCAGAACGAAGGTAAACCGACCCAAACAGCATGTTGTCGGGTTCAAAACCAAATTTATCCCAAATATAGTTGTCTGCAGTCGATGACAGCTGTTAGTGTTATTTCAGTATGCAGTTATTAGCATAGTTAGCTTTTCAGCTAACATCGGCTACATGGTATTTGCATTAGCAGCCCAGCATAATAACATTAAACTAACGTTAGCACACTAAATGTAGAACAAAGAAGGCATTTGACAATACTATGCATGCTTTTGACAGTGGCTTATTTAAATTATATTTTGCTATGAGAGAGATTAAACACTTTCAGGACTGGTATAATGCTACAATAGATAATCGAGATATCCAGTGCAGTCCGGTTGATTGGCTGAGAAGCTAACTATGCTAATAA
>JAPZEA010000004.1:5121031-5133621 GCA_029783685.1 Heniochus monoceros | reverse complement strand
CAGTAACACTCCCACTGGTGTCCTGACACCTGATATCTTTACTTTCCCCTCCGTTCACACCAACTGATGAGTGACACAGTCTCCCCATGTGCATAAAATGTTGATACTTTACTGTAAAATGGTGCAAATTTTCAACACCTTATACCATCATATGCTTCTTGAAGAAGCGTGGTTTCTGAAGGACATTAATGTCCCCTTCATATCAACATCTTTCTATACAATATAGTCAGAGTTTCAAAATGAAATGTTAAAAATGTAAGCTCTACTCTTGAAAAACACTGTCTAACCTTGATTTTCATATGTAGTAGTTTTCTATATCACCTAAACTTTATGTCCAATATTTTGTAATTAAGAATTAAAGATGAGGTTGAAATGAATTTTTTTTAACCAGTTGCCATTTGGTATTATCAGTTTATTGGTTATTTTCAAGATGAGTGACAACATATGGAAATAAATCATCTAAGTTATCTCTACGGCAATAACGCGGCTCTTATTTCAGCAAGGCCCTGTCCTGCTTAAGTGTCCTTGAACAAGACAGTGAATCCCTACAGCTGCTGCTCTGTAGCTGACCCTGACCTCTGACCTCTGAGCTCCCTGTGGAGAACTTAAGAATTGTCCCATTGGGATAAGTAATATATCACATTATTATGATTTTTTCCTTACATAACACTCATTGTGTGATTTATGCATAAAGAGCACAATCACTGGATTCATCTTAAACAACCATTAAATATAAGATTCACTGATATCAGGCAACTGGACTCGGCAGCATTATATGATTCTGCAATTCAAACACAATGTCTTCTGGCACTAATCTCATTCCATACTTTAAATTTGACACCTCACTCTGTTAAACATCACTCTGTAGCATGATGGAGAGCTGTGGGGAGAGTTAGAGGTGGAGGTGATGATGGGTTGGTAAGGAGAGGCAGAGGTAAAGGAGAAAAGAGCTGAGGACAGGAAGGTTAGAAGGAGGAAGGGAAGGATGAAAACTAGAGGCTAGAAGTAGAGTGAGCGGGCACAGAGAGATCCAGTGAGTGGATGAGATTAATCTATACTTTCTAAATTCCAAGAAGAGTAACACTGAGGGTGGATATTGTTATACAAAGTTACTTCAAACACATGTAATGTTTTAGTGGGACACAATATTACTAGTAATAGCACTTCACTAGAGGTTTTACATTTTTCTGCATTTTTAAGATCATGTGTGCTCATCATTTCCAAATCATACCATACATTTTAATATTGATTTCTTTACCTTCAATCCAGCCATTGATTTCTTTTGACTTTACTGTAGCATGAAAACCAAACCATCACCGTCGTCAGTTGTCGTCTATATATATTTTCAAAATCACATTATTGTTGTCTGGTTGAGAGCTGTTTGAAAAATATTTCTTGTTGGTACATGCAGGTATGCTTTGATACTACAACACATTTTGGCAATAGCCTGACCAATACTGGATTTCTAAGATTACTAATATTGATACTGGGGAGTATTAAAAAAATCTGATAACAATATATATATCCACCAATGACAATTCATCAAAATAAACTTCTAACATAAAAAGCAGCTGACATGACAAAAACAATTGAGATCACTGAGTTTAGGTTTATATTTTAAAGAATTGTGACCAAGATAGATATAGTGCACATACTGAGCGAGACATTTTACAGTTGAAAAATAAATTTGTCACTGCTCTCTGGTGGACAAACTGTGTAATGACAACACTGTTTCTAAACGACCTAAAAAATAGAAAACTATTTCCTTGGCACGTATTGGCCGACTTACACAGCAACACTTCATCTCCAATAAACTAATATGGGCCGATTTAGCAGTGTAACACTAATTCTGAGATTATCCCACCAGATGGCAAAATGAGTTACAAGATTATGAAAGTTAAGTGCTACAGTAAGGTCTGTTTAAAGTGTTAAAGTTCCAGTAAAGATGAAAATCCACTCAGTACATGAACGACCATGTGAATGTGTAAATCTGGTTGGAAAAGCACCAAAACTGCTGTTTATGTGCAACAACTCAAATAAGTTAGCCCAAGACTCAGCTGAATAAATTCCGAAAATGCAAAACAGGCGAGAGGCTGACAAAGAAAATGAGGAGGCTGGAGGTGAGGTGATTGGGGAGGGCTTGTTTTGCTTCCTCGATCCTCCCTCCTGACATACACGCTGAACACAAATATCATTCATTAACAGTAATGTGCCATCTTAACGCTGATGGATGGGGCACAGGCCCACAGCCTCACACTCACACACACACACAGCTATAAAACACACACAGACAATTTAAAGACGGACCTGCTGGGGAGCTGGGATGGCTGACTATCAGTCACACACACACACACACACACACACACGCATGTGCATGCATGCATATACACGCATACAAGCAGGCACAGACACAGTCATACACACAGAAGCCTGGAGCTCAGGTGTCAGGCTAGCACGGTGCAAATGAAGACATTTCCTACAGCTGGCAACCTTTGATGGCTCTATGATTCCTCTGCCGCACACGAGCACTCCTCAGAGGAAACAAGAGATGAGATAGAGAGAGAGAGAAAGAGAGGAAAGAGTGACCAACATAAATAGAGAGAAATAGAGAGACATGCTGAGCCAAAGAAAGACAGTTTTTAAGCCTACAGTAAGGTAGATAGCAGCTATGAAACATCCAGAAGTGTCTTTGGTTTAACAGTGCTTCCTGCATCGTTTTTACATACATGTATCATTAGTGAAATTATCTCAGGCGCTATAAACAAAACAGACAGCTGGTGAAAAGACTAACTGCTGCACTCTGCCATTTTCCACAAGCCCAAGGCCTTTGTGGGCAAAACATCACCAACTGGACAGAAGCAGCCATGGCTGATCCAGACATGGCTGTATGAACAGCAGGACAAGGAGGGACAACATCTTAGTGTTTGGACATCATAGATTACAATCAAGGGACCGACTGGGATATAAAAGCAGCCCTGGAGGTTGACCCAGAGTGGTCCAACACTGATCATGAATATTAGGCAGTTCTTGGCAGAGTTGTCATTATATCCTAATTTTCACAATGGAGCATGTGCATAAATCTAAGTTTATCACAGGCAATTGATTCAGTGATTCATTAACATTAATAACAAGAATGCAGGAAGTTTGAAATATGAGACTGTATATATGTGAAATTAACGAATGCCAAGAGCATTACTTAATATTATTATTATAGAAATATTATCATGACACTGTTGTCTAAAAGGCACAAAGTGTGACATGTATCTGAGATGATACTACTCGTGTTTTTAGTTTTGAACTACTGTCGCACATACAAAACACAGAGCTGTATTTTAAACCACAGGATGGCATTTAGTTCAACTAATTCATGCTCAAGCCAACAAAAAAAAATGCACGTCATACAGACACAGGACTCATACAGGTCTCTTGTCCATCCTCTTAACATAAAATGCAGCTGGAGACATTTACCTATTCTAATTCCAAACGCAAAGAGTACAGGAATAAGTCATAAAGAACAACCCAACACTGACAGACTACAGTTATAAGTTTACATAAAATATTTGAAACACAAACCCCTTTCACCTCTGGGATACAGAAATAGCCTACACACAGTATCACTTGCTGAAGTAACGTTAGCTTTTAAGGCTAATTAGATTGGCAGCACAGCTTAAAACAACGCAAAAAAATATGCGCACCAGACCTCCTGACAGGCTACGACCCATCACACACACACATACTAACAAAAAGGTAACTTGACAATGACTATTATAAATGTAAAATTGGAGAATTGGCATTTTCATGGTGTTTACTGTCTGTATGGACAGTAGCTACACATTGACAAACACCAACGTTGGCTATGTACCCACCTAAACCATGCTAGCACAGAGAGAGTGGCGGTGTGTTTCACTCACCTGGTTGACGTCCATTCACCGCCATAGTGGCTAAGTTTTCCGGAACCACATCATATAACTTCCCACTGAAGACAGTCTTGTCCACCGGCGTCCAAACTCCGTCCTCTTTTTCTCCCTCCAGTTTCCATTCACATTCATTTTCAACAGTTGGCTGTCCATTAAGTTCCAATACGTTGCTGCTAGCTAAGTAGCTAGTATAGCAAAAACAGCTCATATCGTTAGCTACACTGGTAAACTTGCTAACCCTCCCGGTTGTTTGGGGCGAAGAAAGTTTCTTACAGTGGTGTCGTTGGTGTGAGACTACAGTTCGCTTCACACTTAACCACAGCTTGAAAAGTTCGCTTCACATTTTCCCACAGAGTCCTAAACGTTCACGGTTTAGCAGCTCCGCCAGACGGCTACTCAAACGATGCTAACTTCACCTGGTCTTCCCCCGCGAGACGCCGTGACTCCCTCTGAAGCAGTTCAAACCCACCTTTCGCCCCTCACCTTTACTCACATTTTACAATACACTGCAATAAAGATGTGCAAAAAAACAGTAAATGTTATATGCCAAACAAAATAATTTTCTTTGTATATCTCTGTTATAAAAGGGGGTTGTGTTTTGACATAGATTTTTAACTATAATCTCTCAGTGTTATTACAATGTATTCCTTTACTCGTTTGTTTTTGGAATTAGAATAGATATAATGGTTTATCTTTCTATTATACTAAAATTAGTAGCTTGAATAGCAGGAAAAGCTGTTTTCATATTTTGTATATTGAACGAGCTGTGAAGTTTTGTTTCAATGGAGCAGTTCATTCAAGAAAATTCCTCTGAAAATTATTTCTTAGAAAATTATAAGCACCAGTTTACACAGTTGTTTTCATTAATTCTCATAAGAAATCAGTTAAATTACTGAACAGCGAAATGAAGTGTTACCATTTTGTGTCTAAATAAAAAGGTGTAAATTCTGTTTCAAAGCGCTCTCCACAATGCCAAAAAAAATTTGGTGGAAAAATATTCGATCTGACTGTGAAAATACTGGAATCAGCCTGAAATTACCCAACATTAGGCCTCTGTGTGATGATAATCATGGCAGCTGTAGTTTTTTGGTTGTTTGTTTGTTTGTTTTAACAAATAATACCTTGCTAAACTTTATCAAATTGAGGACAGGGTTCAGTTCCAATAGCAAGGTCTTATTTAAAATGATCTTTTGTATATGGATGGTAAACCCCAGGAATGTGTTTCTCATTTTCATAAAGACAGATGAAAGAAATCTTCAGAGATACTGATATCTTAATATGTCCTCGTTTGGCTTGCAAACCAAAGTAATATGGATAATTCACATTAGTGAGGTAAGTAATTAAATGCAAACTTAATACATCTAGAGGTGTATTTTAAATCTACAGCTAACTCGAATCGTACAGCTGTATTGAGTCAGTCTTTTCCAAGGACATGAATGTTTGAAAGTCATAAACATGTGACTCTTTCAAGGCTTTTACTCGGCTCTCTATTCGGGATCATCACATTCATAGATCATTAGGAAATGCAATTGAGAAATTTTGGTCTCAATTGTTTTTGTCTCAGTTGGTCTCAATTGGTAATTAGCAACTTGACAATGACATATTGCTACACATATATACTTGAAATACCTCTTTGCTATATAGTCTGTGTATTATAATGTGAAGTCGGGCTTATCAATCTTATGTAACTGCAAAATAAATAAAATAATGAATAAATAAATTACCATTTGCCAGCCTTTGCCAGGGATATGCTAATAAGGTTACCGGTCAGTTATTCCACTTTTCCTAATACATTTTCTCAATTTGATCCCTAGTCCAACATCCCATCACCTGCTGGCTATTCAGATGATAATATTAAGAGATGAGGGAGCGAGAGAGAGAGAGAGAGAGAGATTCAAATGATGATATTAGAGGAGAGGAATGGTTAGAGAGATGGCTGCTGTCACCGTTATGCGTCTATGACACCTCAATGTGCAATAGTCATTTGTGCGCGTGTGGTCGTGTGTGTGTGTGTGTGTGTGTGTGTGTGTGTGTGTGTGTGGTAATATGAGAATTGATGCTGAGGGCTGACCTCCTTTGCCCCTCTCATTTCCATTCAACCATTTTAGTTCTTTTCAGAGTCGGAGGAGCCATTGTGGCTCGACCAGGGAGCAGTTTGTCCTCATTAGAACTGTTCTGAATGAAACCGGAGAACAAAGCATGGTAGGTATAAATTTTGATATAGCAGCAGAGAAGAGAAGAGAAGAGAAGAGAAGAGAAGAGAAGAGAAGAGAAGAGAAAGGATTTGCCTTGTCATTTATCATTCCATAGCTAATTAGTGTTTGCGTTTTTAATAAACATGCCATATGCTCAAATGAAAAATTAACAAGGTTGTGATTTATGAAGAGAGAAATCGTAAGATGCCAATAAAGAAATCATTTGACTAGTTTCCACCAGGTTCTTACTTTGTAAAGTCCTGAAGATGTGACACGAGCATCGGTCTATATGTATGGGCCCAGCAGACCTGATGATATGTGAGCTACAATGAGCATTATCATACAGAGCAAATGTCTTGATATATAAGTCCGTGCTGCCTTGCCGGCGTTATGGTTATGGATTAGGCACATTCCATAAGTGCGGGATTGTGCTGTGAGTGAGGCAGAGATGTATCGGCCGTATAAAAACTGAATCTGTGATGTAGTTAATCATTTATTCAGCTAGCTTCTTCATTCCTTTAACACCTACCACCTATGCAGGACCGTATTTTTCCAGGCAAAATAATTCAAAAGCCACTTCTTCTTCAGTATCTGAGTGCACCATCTCCCTTTTCCTCATGTCTATTTTCCGGTTTGGTAGCAGCTATCAGATTGGTTTTCTCGTCTTTGTTATTCGATGTGATTTAACTCCATTTTCTCTCTCCCCTGCGTGTCCTCGCTGCAGAGGTTTCCCCTCTCTTTTGCCGTCACATTCTTTTGTCTCTCCATCTTTTCCGGGCTGTTTCATGCACAGACAGGTAACAATCAGGCTTTTTACTGGGAGCAGTCGTGTAGAATGGGAGACCGTATCCTCAATACACCTGTCAAAGGTTGTTTTACAGTGTTGGAGACAAAAACACAGCCAGACACACTCAGCACAGATTCACACACACACAGAGTGGAGAGTGGTCACCTGAAACCATGTGTGAGGCGGATTTAGTGTGTGCGCGTGGTATACGGAGAGCTTATTGTTTCCTTTGTTGTTTCTCTGTAATGCCAACAGATGAAAGCAAAGGCCTACAAATGAAAACAGATCACATTGTAAAGAAAACATAGAAACCAATGGGTTCATGGGATTAAAAAAATGAAACACACAGTTATATTTAGATTATTTCACCTGTGAAGATATGTGTTGTAAAGTCAATACAAGACTAAAACCAGAGTGTAATCACAAGTGTGTCAGTAACTTTTATTTTGAAAGGACATTTTAAACAAACAGCAAATAAGATGCATGTATAATACTCAGACATGAGCATGTTATTTTCAGACAAAACTCAACCTGATGCAAACTCTAGCAGTGAAAAGCCACTAACAAGCTTTGCTGTCATTTTTTGTAACATAAGACAACTTGGTCAATGCTAAAAATGTCTCTGTAGAGGTGAAAATGAAACTCAGTGAAGTGGAAAAGCTTGAGCAGGAAAAAGAAGACGAGAGCATCATTATTACGTGATCAAATCTAAAGTAAAGCAAATGATGAAGGACTTATGGTATGTTGATGTTTGGTACAAACCTAAACTACAAACATATTGTCTCATAAAAACAACCACAGTATAGAACTTGATGTGGAGCAGGATTTAACCAAAAGTCCACGGTCACTGTGTGCACAGTTAAGTTCATGTACATTACCACTAGCTATGGAAAGGCAGCTTTAATGGTCTCCTAGAGGAGAGTGATTCAGGTGAGAGTGAAGGTGGATTGGACGGAGATTAACAGTTGTGTCTCAATTGGTTTTTGTGGATTTTTGTAGCTGTGTGGATTTTGATTGCAGAGCTTGGGATATGAGACAAACTTCTTTGTTTGCAGTTTCATACTGTATGTAAGAAGTTATGTTGCTTTTTAGCTAATGCGTCATCACTGCAATGGTATTCTAGAGTCGAGCTGATTGACTGAGTCTCAAAATATGAAAAGAAATCTGCCCCTAAAACCACATATTTTCAAAATGTGTTGGGTTTACTGCTGCCCTCAAGTGGCCAAAAAAAACACTTAATTCAGGTTTTGGTTTTCTCTAATTATTATCATTATTGCTGCTTTATGCCTTTATTAGAGAGCATCGGTAGAGAGATGACAGGAAATGAAAGACATAGAGAGAGAGATGCAACAAAGGCCTCAAGCTGGATTCAAAACAGGCCATCGTGGTTCATGGTGGGCGTCTTAACCGCTAATTCATAAGGGATCAGTCGACAGTAAAGTATACTGACATTATCTTCATATCACTGAGTGATCTAACTTATATTACCTTTTCCACATACTGACGCTAATTACAAAATTCCCCAAAAGGTGAAACTATATTGAAAAGCAAGGAAATTGTATGCAGTGATTGTCGTGCCCTCCTGTTCACCACGGTAAAGTCCTCCTGCTTTGTCCTGGTTTCACCTCCCTCCAGGCTAAACACTCATACACTCTCATCCCTGCATTGAAATTTATGAAAATCACCACTGTAATATTCAGCCAGTGCCTGCCTGCCTGCTATATATATTTATTTATAACAACCTTATTAAATCAGTTCAAAGGACGATCCCGTGATTACATTGAAGTGGGGAGAGGAGCGGGGGGTGGGGGGCAAAAACAGGCGCAAGGGGGAGCGGGAAGAAAAATCAATGCCACTCGGTAATTGCATATTACAGCGTTATTTTGTGCATTGATATTGATAATACGTATGTTTACATTTGCTGTGATTAAAATCAATGCTGTAAAGTGAGTTATGACAGCGTGGCCTGATGGGACGGCTTTATGGCTGAGAGGGACTAATGAGGTGGTTGATGGGAAGGAAGGATTGCCTCCATTCATCTCTCCACTGAATACTTCCTGTGAGGGACTGAGGGACCGACTTGCACTGACTGCCATCTGTAACACGCCATATAGGACTCATTTTGAATCTCAAACTTTCTTCTCAGAGCATTTCAAAGATTCTGTCAGTGGTGTGACAGGTCCACTGCTGTTCAGTTCAGGATCAAAGGTAAAAGCAGGTTTTTTAGAAACAATGGCCTTCGAATTCAAATGTAACATATGATTTCACAGGCCACTACATGATGAAATGACCTGTTAAAGGAACAGCACACAGTCGGTCAGGTGGTACAGCACTTTGGTCCACATTGAAGTATCTCAACAGCTATTGGACGGGTTACCATGAAATTTTGTACAGACATTCATTGTCCCCAGATGATGGACCCCATTGAACTTGGTAATCGCCTGACTTTTCCGGCCATAATTTTTGACAACTATTGGATGGATTGCCAGGAAATTTGGCACAAATATTCCCATTCGCAGGTTCAATTGTAATGACTTTCCATCTAGCGCCATCATCAGGTCAAATTTAACATTTTTTCTATGCTTTATGATGAAACACCTGCAAAACTAATGGCATTCCCATCAGCCTCAGTTGTTTGTGCTAAGAGCTAAATTTTTGCATGGTAATAAGTTAAACTAAAATGCTAAACATGTCAAACATTAGGCCTGCTAAACATCTGTATGTTAGCATTGTGATTGTGAGCATGTTGGCATGCTGATGTTAGCATTTAGCTCAAAGCAGCATTGTGCATCAGCGCGGCCTCACTGAGCCACTAGCAGGGATGACCAGGGGGGAAATTATAGAGTGAATGACTTCTGAAGGGGGGCATGACAGAAAAATTTGAGAATCCCTGGATGACAACAACCAGCAACTCTGTCAATGTGCATATAGCAAGCAAGTACACAAGTATTGCATTAAGTCTGAACTGATCCTTTAATTTCCACTCCTCTCTCCTCCTCTC
Source organism: Heniochus monoceros (assembly GCA_029783685.1). Taxonomy (NCBI): domain Eukaryota; kingdom Metazoa; phylum Chordata; class Actinopteri; order Chaetodontiformes; family Chaetodontidae; genus Heniochus; species Heniochus monoceros. The sequence goes on along the minus strand of JAPZEA010000004.1, from coordinate 5,123,721 downwards.
ATTATTTCTCCCTCTAACAAGCTAATGTCACTCTACACTGAGAGCTGCTAAGTACAGTTCCTTTACTAACACTGTTATGTGGCTTTTTAGAGGATATATTTTACTTTGGCTGCTAATGTTGGCTCTGTGTTTTTGGCATCAGGTGCCTCCGTTAAGTGTATCCCTCTCTATTGTGTAAATGTGTTAGAGGGTGTTTTTGAAATTAGACCCACAGCAGGGAAGCACAGGGCTCTAAATGCACTCACAAATGCACACACACAGTATGTTCACATGCATGTGCACACATAAACAGACACAAATGCACATCTGTACAGTAACCGCAACTTCTTTGGAAACCACAGGCAGCGATGTCTGATGATAGAGAGACCTCTAAGTGCTATCAGATATACACATACACACTACTGTAGGTGCATTTGCGCCCTGGCTGTGTTTCCACTGGCATCAACCAACTGCTTTATTACTCAATTCATGTTTTGATGGAAGCCAAATAATTTCTTTGCTGAATCTGATTCTTGTTTTTAACTGTTTTTGACACATCTGAGCATTTTGACTGAGCAGACTCAAACGTCTTGCATGTACCTTTAGCGAGCACAAGTAAAAAATGATGCTAAAGTTTGGTTTTAAAGCATCAGTGACAACAAAAAAAATCCAGGCCCTTTATGAAGTACTTTAGCTGCATGATGTAAAAGTGTTAGGCTTTCAGCCTGGCCAAATTGTAGTTTAATGGCTCTGGGAAATGACTCCTGACTGAGAGTAACACACATCCAGAGACGATTGTCCATTAACTTTCCACTAATATGGTTTGGTTTCCACAAACAAGTCAAAACACTCCACCTATCAAAATGCCTGGTTGTGTCTGTGTGTAAATGAATATGGGACACATTAGTCCATAGACCAGGGTTTGGGGCAGAGGAAAGGACTCTCAGTCTGGATGTCAATCCATTGTTGCATATTATGGACACAACCCTGTACATTAAGTCAAATTCATGGAAATTGCTTTTTTTTTTTCCTTCCACCACAGATGGAGGGAGGAGGAGGAGGAGAGAGGGCGAGTGAGAGAGGACGGCAAGCAGAGGGAAAGAAGTTAAGAGATGAATAGAGAAAGAGAAAGGAGAAGATTGGCTCAGAGGTAGCAGAGAGGTAGAGGCACAGCATCATCCATCCACTCATCCATCCCCCCTCTCTCAGTTGTCCAGTTGTCAAAGCTCTAACTTTAATTAAAAGTTTCTGCAGCAGAGGTGACCGGTCGGTGTCGAGGTGAGGGTAAGGCAGAGAGGAAAGATGGAAAGTGATTAGGAAAAGGGAGACGATGGAGCAAGCAAAAATGTCATCTCTCTTTGTGTGTGTGTGTGTGTGTATATATGTATGGTATATGTGTTTTAATCCAGCTGCCACAGGGTGATAAAGCATCAATTGTAGGGATAAGTGATGGATTTTCAGGTAACACGAAATCTCAAATAGCCCTTTATTTAGCTACGAGAGACCCTTAATTTGAGACATGCTATTATTAGCGGCCTGCGTCACCTGCATGTGATCGTATTTTACGTAGAAGCCTCTGTGTTTGCTGTTCATTTGCTCCCATTTGCTGTGTTAATCTGCTGGTGCTGCTGTTCCTCAATCTGTTTCACATTAAAAGCTTTCCAGGTTTTTATGGGATGTAATCCCTTCACTTCCCTGGAGGGCTTTTATTGTGAAACATCTGCTGGACGTATTTATTAACACCACGTTGACTGCTGACACGCACTGTAAATTTTCAGATACTGAGGCCTGTGTTTGAGATGGCCGTATTTCAGAGACAGAACTTTCAAGGAAGCTTCTGTTTCCCTGCTTTCTTACCTGGTTGCCATTTAATGTGCTGCCAGCGTCGTTTGCTGTCAGTCCAAATTCAACTATTCCTCCACATGTGCTTGTTGTGTTGATAAACTTGAGCATTTCCACACTAACGTTCCATCCATCAGTCCATCAATTCCACTTTATTGTTTCATTCAGTGTTAAACTACACTTCCTGCATACTTCCTGCAAAGATGTTTCACATTAAAAGCCTTACAGTGACTCAGAGGAGATAATCTCTCCCTTTTTTAGCAGGCTTTTAATGTGAAACATCCGCAGGAGCTTCATTGGTTTCACTGACAGTTTAACTGACAGATTAATCGATTGAAAAAAGTTGATGCGAGTGGAATTAATTAGTGTGTGATAACAGTATTACTGTTAAAAAAAGAAGCAGCAGATGAGTATGAAGTAAGTACTGCTGATGGAATTCAAGATGTAAATGTACATTGTGCTGCTTTGTTTGAGACTCTGCAAACAAGAAAATAGTTTTGCTCGCAGAGAAACTTCCAAAGATAAAGTTTTTTATTCAATCAAAGCATTTTTCCTATTTGTAAGCACTCAAATATTTCAGTAACACTCCTTCTGGCCTCAACGGCTGATGTCTGTGCTTATACGGCTGAACTGAACATGTGTATATCTGCTTTCTCGTCCCCAACCCCACCGGGACTGTAGGTTGTGAGGGTGTGTGTCTGAGTGTGTGTGTGTGTGGCTCTGCAGCAGACCAGCAGATCGTTGCGGTGTGCAGGCCACGGGGACAGTGAAATATAGCCACAATTAGCCCTGGACACAGTTCAATGATGATAGAGAGGCTCGGCACCCCTTAGACCATGATTAAAAGGCCTGCCCGGCCCATCCCTGAT
>JAPZEA010000004.1:4194544-4205392 GCA_029783685.1 Heniochus monoceros | reverse complement strand
ACACCGTGGCGGCACGCCTTCAAAATAAAGCGAGATTTACTAGCAGAAATTCCAACTTTTTTCCGGCTAAATTGTTTCAAACTTGTTAAAACAACTCGATGTCTTATATTCTGTTTTACAGGCTGCCACTGTCTTCATAGTGAATTTGGACGCATGGAAGATCAGAATGTATTGGCTGGCAGAGAGAGTGATAAAGAGCTTGTTAAACAACAAAATGTTCTGCAATTCTGTTTTATCAGCACACTGTTCTCATCATTTGGAATTTGAATGTGGTCTATGGCCTGAATAAAACATTATGTACAGTAGCTACACATGGCCCTATTTTCAAGTGTGTGCATTTTCTCCACAGTACTTCATGCGTTACATCTCCTAAACATTTTTTGGGTTTTTGTGTTTCATGTTTGTTGGTTTTTGTTTCATATGTCAGACACATCCGATTGTCCATGTACTTAAGGATCTGATTTGACTTTCCAGTACGCATCTGCATCACAGTCAGCAGTTGCCAGTCACAGCCAAGCCATTGCTTTCACAACCCCAGCTACATCGTTTAGGTGTAAGTGCAAAGATATCCCATGATCACAGACTTCCTAGTAAGGATTAAATAACAACATTGTGTTAAGCTGGCAATTTCATTTTTCAGTTTTTAGGTCACAAAGAAAAAAAAAATCATACATTGTAGCATCAATCAAAAGTTACTGACTGATGCTGCTTTTCCTCAATGTGCCTCAAGGATAATTTATCAGTCAGTTCAGGTCCGCCATCAGCCTTACAGTACATCTAGCAGTACATCCCCCCAGACTATCATTCATGCATCCATAGTGGGATGGGGCTTTACCAGACAAGCTGGTGCTGAACAAGACAAACTACATGCAATGCAACAAACAAGAAAAGTGAAAGTAATTTTGAAAAAAGAGAAGTGTGTGTGAAAGTCCCCACACTCCATTTAAAGTAACACTGCAGTTCATTACAACTTGGGCTTTGTTTGGCAGCTGTTGGTTAAATTGGCTACAGTGTCCGAGTTTGTTTCCCGTTGGACCAACAATATTTGTCCTACTTTGATTCTCCTTAAGTTAGTTTAAGTAAAACTTTGCTTTTACAGCCGAGGTGGTCTCCACAGCTCAGCTCTGTCGGCGAGTGACAGCAAGCAGACGAGATGCAGGAAGAGCAGTGGAAACTGACCACAGTGCAGTCCGCTAACTAGAATCTAACAAAAATATTGAATCCAATATTTGATCCAAGTCATATCAGCTTTACAGTATAAGAAACAGGAGGCGTAGCTAATGTATGTGGCGGACTGGGACATGATGGATCAGACGATAAAGTCACACAAAATAAAGATAAAAAATAGACAAAAAGATAGATAAGCACAAGTCTATCTACAGCAGACATTTGACATAACCCTAACATAAACGGTGCACTAAGTGAGGTTTTTTAGTAGGAAAAACTAAGTGCATTTATGAGATTGCATTAATTAATCATATCACATTAACTGATTAATCAAACTAAACTAAATTGATTTTTCAATATTTTAAATTAAACCAGCTGAGTTCCACTGAGATGACAAAATCTGTTTTTCAAGGGAGCCCTGGCCAAGACAGCAGCATTACAGTATCAACTCAGAGAATCACACACAGACACAACAGAGACTGCAAAGAAAGCAATTACATATTTCAACTGAATTTGCCACCAAACCCTTCACTACATTTTTAAATGCCTTCGGGACGGACAGTATGAAGTTATCATTTGAGCAACAATAACAGCTGAACAATGGTTGCTAGTTTTAATCAAGATATACCCACAACGATAAGAAAGGGCCGGTCCAAGGATGGATTTCTAAATAAATATGAACCAGTGAGGGAGTCTACACAAGGCCAATGAAGGCCACTGAACTCTGGCTAATAGGGTGCAATGGTGAGTGAGAGCTCTGCAGCCTGTGACAAACCTCGGAGCGCTGCCGTGCACCGCGTCCAGCTGATGCAAGCATGTGCAGAGGTGTGCATGGACAACAGATCACCATAGTCAAGCAACGGTAGGAGCATAGCCTCAACCACACAGGAGAAGCAGGATTTGTTTCTAAACTAAAAAACTATCTTAAGCTCCAGTTATCACTAAGCTTTCAATCAATTCAATCATCAACTAACATACATAGACAGGACTGCGCCACTAATTCAATCATGCCGTCCTGGTATTGGAAAACAACATCACTTTAGTTTCTGTGGCATTCAACACAAGTTTGCAGTCAACAACATTGATAGCACAACACAAAAGGCGGACTGCTAATACTGAAGCGAGTGAGAACACAGCAGTTGATGGTAGCACCATCTGTGTAAACATGAAACACTGCATCAGGAACATTTTTCCAGGCTGCTAACACAGATAGTAAACAACAGTGGACCCAAAACCGAACCTTGGGGGATCCCTGACACAACACGTAATACCCCGGAGGAAATGCTATCAAATCTGACACATTGTGTCCTTTCAGAGAGGAATTTTCAAACCAGTCGACAGCCTGCTCAGACAACCCAATACTAAGCAGCCGTTGCTGCATGATAAGATGGTCAACTGAATCAAAGACCTTTGAGAGATCGATAAAAAGATCCACTGCCTCAGTAATATTGTTAACAACCTCTAGGGATGTTGTGCTGGCACTGCGTTGCTTCCTGAAGCCAGATTTAACATACATTCAGCATGTTTTTCAGCCAAGTGAACCATCCCCTTACTGCATGCTTAACGCTTGTTGAGTGGCAACTCGTGCTGCAGGAGCTGCATGTAGTATGTGCAAAGGTAGCAAAATATAGACAATACATTGTAGTAATCGGATAGCTTATACAATTTTACAATATATTTTAGCTCTCAAAGTAAAACACAAACTTAACAGCAAAATAAGAGCCTTCCTGAACTTTTTGAATGAGCTTCCATGTACACTACAATGATAACTAAATAGATAATAGTTTTAAAGATATACTTCCTGTATCAATTGGTGATAGCAGGTCACGTAAGCCACAGATAAGCAAAGATTTTTGGCACTGTAGATCTACTACACGTGCTATGTTATTTTCTTCTGTGATTGGTTGTGTATCATTGACGTATTCAGTTGAATTCTGTCTGTTCCTGCTTGCATGTCACTGAAACTGTTGCTGGGACCTCAGTCTTTTTCTTGTGCTGGTCTTCTGACTGGTAGTCCTATAGTACTTGGTGGCTAGGCTTCAATGTCACGTCTATTCAGGCAAAGCAATCGAACCAGGCAGCCGGATGAGGGAGCTCTGACAAGCTGATCACATTTTGGCAAGTTGCCATTTACTCTTTAAGGTTTGCAAAATCTTTGCGCTAAAGAGTTTTTCTTACACACGCTACTCTTCATTTCCATTACAGTTAATCTGCTGTAATTAATTTATTAAGTATCTTCAAATTTTGCTCACAAAATCAGTTTAAACTTGACGCAATATACAGACTTACTGCTGTTATGCAGAGTACAAATGAAGTTGACAGCGGCGACATGCAAACTAATTGATGAGCTCTGCAGACAGCTCCCCTGGAGAAAAGCAGGTCGAGTGCTCCAGGCTATCTATTTTCCCTTCCAGGCTGTGCAGCACAATGGCCCGTCATCGTGGTCACACCTGTAAACAATTAAAGAGGCTCCGTTGTGCAGCGACTGCCTGACTGTGTCTTGGTCACAAGAACAAGATTCACTGGTGAGGAGACAAAGACTGCAAGTTCTGGAGGCCTCCTGCAGGACTGAGGCTCCACAGACGCGAATACCTAGAATGCCCCCCTCTGTCTCCTACCACAGCGAGTAGGCAGGCCATTAACAATGAGTGAACAACAAAACTGTGCTCCATAATGTTATCATCAAGCCAGCTTCGCACGAGCACCTCCTTTCTTCGGTGGTCCACTCAGTTTCTCATGCAGCTAGACAGATTCTCCACATTCTCCATAAAATTCTCCACCGTGTGGCCTTGATGGATAAAGAATGTCAGACTATAGAATCTTTCCAATTACAGCGATAACATTTGATGAACTGAGCAGATCACAAAGCCCGAACTGCTGCAACAGAGAAAAGAGACAATGATAATGCTACACTGGGCAAATTCACTTTTTTGCCAATAACTGTCAAACAGACAGACTTCTAACACATGTTTCATCTGTTTCTGTTCTCCACAAATTCATTATTTTATATCAACAGCCAACGGTAACAGCCTCATCAATTTTGATGAGTTTTTCCTGCCTTTCAAGTTGGAAACATACCCATGTATGAAAACAGCGGACACAGTGTTATGGCTGGTGTGCTTCTGACCATTTAGCTGTTAAACACAAATGGATGTGGCAGTGAGGACATGTCAAGAGAAGTTGGGCGCCATTACTTTATTTCTGTTTGTTTTGGTTCTGGTAATATGTCGGACAAACCGAGCTCCAGCATTTAATTCTTGTTACTCCTACAAAGTTCCTTTAAGGCCCCTGTGTGTTGAATTTATGTTAGGAAAAAACCTCTCCAATGATTCTGATTTTGGTGCAGTTCGTCAGATATTTAGTGTCCACGGGGTGTACATCAAGGGGGCAAGGTGGGGCATTCATTTTTGTATGCCACAATCTCTACCACGACCATTTCACTATGTGTCGGCTGACTGCTGATGGAGTCATTACTGGAAAAGCTCTGCATTGCACAGCTGTCTGTTCTCACTGTAAAAATATCCACCTGCAACCTGCCTGTGGATGATTATGACATTATTCTCTTTTGCACTGTTTCTTTCACTTTTCCATCTTGCTCCTTCGCCTTTTGCCCAGTTTTCACTGAAAATAACATTTAGTTATTTCACAGATTACAACCAACAAATGCAAAAGGGGGTTGTGATCTTGAGCCCAGGCTTTTGGAGAAGTAGCATCAGCTGCATTAGATCAGGTGAACAGTTGCAGATCACGAGAGGTTACACGTTAAACTCATTCTGTATCTTACCACCTTTTCTCTGATTGGCTATTTCTGTTTGTCTGACAGCTGATTCAAGTCATAAATTCTTAAGTTGAGCTGATGATGGTCCTGTGGTCATTTTTAGTCGCATTTTGTTATGTAAAAGCAGCTAAAGTACAGGAAAATAAGACTTAGAGTCTCTATGGATGGACGTGATGGGTTTAAGTTGCTATCAGAAAACAGTCAGCACAGTCAGCCTCTCATGGAAGAGATTACGAAAGCTCGTCAAGCCGGAGAGGTGACACCTCGTTCATATCGACTAATAGTTCATTTGGTTGCCGTGGCAACAGTCCCAGCGCAGCACAGATGATGCGTCGCGTTCTCGGCTCACCTGTCTCCGGGTCACACTGGTGCTCGCAGGGGTCGAGGAGGCGTCGTCCGCACAGCTCGCTCACCCAGGGCCCGCTGGCATTCTGCTGGTAGTACAACAAGATCTGGGCCGGGTTCAGCCAGTCTGAGGCGTCCAACTGGCTCCCCTGCAGCAAAATGAACCGTGATCCTGAGGAGGACCGAGGGACGAGGGGGGAAAAGAGAGCGTGTAAGGAAGGGAGGTTCGGATGGAAGAAAAGAGAGGTGGAGGGTTGAAGATAAGGACGAGTGGGGAAGGAGGCGAAGGGAGGTGAAGAGGGAATGAATAGGTGACAGGTGGAGGGAGGGTGGAAAGGCAGGAGAGAATGAGAAGGAAGGAAAAAAGAACAGTAAGTACAAAAAAGCAGACATAAAAACATGAAGCCAAATAACTGCAACGTACACACGTGGGCTGAAAGCAGTTTTGACCATTTCAAACTGTCTTATTTTTGTTCTAACATTTATTTAAAATATGATGAGAAAAAAGGACAGAGACGCAGTAGATTTTGGACCTTGCAACCAAAACATCTTCCACTGAATTAGACAGCAAGCACAATGCTTGATTGCTCTGAGCTGAAATTGGGAGTGAGGTACAACTCCAACCATCGGTGTGTAAAAGCCTTCAAAATAAAAGAGTTTGATAAAAGCAGAAACTAAATATTTGATTAAAAAAATTCCATACCAGGATTCATTTTGCTTCGAGATGAACCTGACCCTACAAACACTGCGTGAAAAACCTCAAACAACCTTCCCAACTTCTGGTGTGATATTTGAAAAAGAACACTTATTACTTAATATCATTAAAGCATGAGCTGAGATCCAACCAAGACAACAAACGTTGACAGCTACGGAATTAAAAGATAAATACTATTCAAACACTGAGAAACATTTTAATGAAACAACATCTATAATAACAAGAGTAACACTTATGCTGCTTATTATCAGTACCCACAGGCTGCCAGCTGAGGCATCCACTCCGCTGGCCTGCAGCCAAACACAAGCACCGGGAGGAGGAAGGTAGAAGTGAAGAAAATGGAATTGTGCACACACATTTTCCACGGTGTTTAGATAAATATATGCGAGTATTCAAATGGTGAATGTTCACACAATCTCATAAATAAACAAATGACATGTCAGTGTGGTTTGGTCTGTTTAAAATATGCATTAAAGTATGTGAGTGTGCTTCTGTTTGGCCACAGGTTTGCTGATAAACGTCGTCTTCTCTGTCCTTCCCATCGGTGCGGTGGGAAATCGTATTACGGGGCTCTCTGCTTTTCGTCTATTTCTTGCTGAGCCAATGACTTTACAGACTGTGTGCATTTGATTAAATTATATTTAGGGTGATGGCACACACAGATTTAATTGGCTGCATGTTCTGGTGACTGGAACTGGGTTAAAGTTGATGGTCTCTATGCTACGCTGCAGTTTTACCCATAAGAAACCATGTCAACAATGTCACTCAACACCTTTGTACAATTATCAACAGCTGACCGCTAACAATCACTCATTTAATAGTACAAACTGTGCTCCTCCACTCCGGCCTTCGTGTGTGTTTTTAGTTGCACTTAGTGACAAAAATAAAGCAGCGGTGGGGTTGGTGGTCAACGCATCCTCTGCATCTGCAAACAGCCTTTGAGGGCTTTTCAACTGATATTTAGCTACACGCTGTTTATTAGCCAGTATGTGCTTCAGCCACCACAGGAGGTGAATATGAAAAAAGGATGACCAGAATAGAAATACAAGCTTGACAATGTTGTTAAGAAGCGCTGTTTGTTTGTCATGAAAATGTCCAATATCAGGCATTTGACTGTTCGAGGTCAACTGTGGAGCAGGAGGGTGTAGTTAATGAGAGATTATGAGTGCATATTTTAGTTGGTTTTATCTGAAATTACGACTAATTTTAAAGTTTCATTATATTCAGTGCACTTGGAGACTGAGTTGTCATAGATTTTGCAGCTCAGATACTTTACTGACGGGAACCAGGGAGGTTCATCTGTGAAATATTTCCTTCTCAGTTTGCAAGTTTTCAAAAAGATACAATAACTTGAATTTCAACCAACCAGAAGAAACAAACAAACAAACAAGCAAAGAGTCTGTCACTGGGAGACTGAGGTCCCTGGACACAGCAGGTGTCACTATAATACCTGACAGTGAGAGTCATCCACTGTGTGATCTCTGTACATTAGCTGCAGCACACGCTGACCGAGGCCGTGTCCATTTGCAAAGATGGGACGCACTGGGCATTTGCTAACCCAAGCATATTTAATGACTTCTTGGCAAGCTCTGTGTGCCCTAGTTAGTGCCATCCCCTTTGATGATCCCTTTAAAAGTAGAGCACACACTTCAAATGGCCGCACACTTCTAGTTTGCTTAATTGTGGAGAGCCATAATATTGCTAAGAAAAACTTCCCAAGCCTCCAATCAGCAGAGTTTCTGTTTTTATGGTGCATGTTATGTATCTGATGTCTTTGGCAACTGAGGGTGTGAAGGATTTTTGTTTTTGCATCATGAAATGGATCCTAATATTAAACAGAAATGCTTTGTGGATGTATGCAAAAAAAAAAAACGCACCAACTGACTTCTGACAAAAAAGATTATGAAACTGGAGCCAACTTGAGTCGTACAGCGATCATCACCTGAAGAGTGAGTCTCACAGAAGGCCACGGGTGTCTGAATGGACTGCCAGAACTAGAATAAGTAGAGTGGGCACCTGGTTAATCGTCGATTTCAGCGCCGCTGTGCAGCACTTCAGTCAGGGCCTAAATACGGCTGGTATGCAGAAATTTAGCAATCTCACATTATCTCACTGATATTTATGAGTAGAAGTCTCTGGCTTAAACATAAATTATTGTTCTTGTTAGTTTCAGTATTTGACAGCAGAGATAGACAGGAAACATGGCGGCGCAGGATCTCATTGAACTTTGACATTTCAGTCACTCATAAAACTGTAAGAATGTTGTTTCCATTAAAGTCAATGCAAACCATGTAAAATGAAAGATGGGGCAGGAATTTATTACTCAACCCCAAGTCAGTGCCACCACTGGTGGCCAGAAGATATATTAATGAGCCTTCTGTTTCATTCAGTGGTTTTGCTGTAATAATTTCAGGAAGAGACCTTTCTTGATCATCGTGACTCATGTTCTTCAGCAGCGTGGCTCTAGGGGTGGTGACGTCAGCACAGATATTCATATTCCCCTCAGGATGGATTATTATAAGGTTGGTGATCGTTTGACTTTTCAGGGAAATGTTTTAGTTTGGTCAGGTATTTGGTTTATGACTAAGTCCATGAAAAACACTCCCTTTGGCCTTTAGCAAATGTTAGCAAGTTAGCAGGTTACGCTAAGACAGTGCATATTGTGAACCTGCTAAATATCAGCATTGTTAGTACCGGAAGTGTAAGCATGTTAGAATGCTGATGTTAGCATTAGCCATTAGCGTGGCTGTAGACTCTGCACGTTCATCACTTTGCACTGAGCTGAAGGCATTTTCTTCCTTCCATGTCGGCTGCTAACATTGCCTACCATTCAGTTGGGTTTGTATTTTCAGCATTCGACAAATTTTATGAGCCACTGATTGACAGCGAATAGCCATCCAGGCCGGTGGTATGACAGTCTCAGATCACACTGTAAAGGTCCCCAGCTGCTATCAGTATGGGCGTGTTATGCACCTCCGACCACTGGGCCACAGGGACGCCCTGAGAGATAGTTTTAAATGTAATTTTGACAAGTTTCAGACAAGACATGGACGGTAGTAGAAATCCTATTTCCACAAAACACAATTTGATACGATAAGCCTCAAACACATTCTATTTGAGACTCTCTCCAAGACAGAAAAGTTTGTCCCGTCTTTGTATTGTGTCTTGAATAGCAGCAGATATTGTTATCCTGCGTAAACAGACAAACATCTCCACACGATTGCTTTCCTTGATGTGAAAGGCGAGGAGAAAGGTGTGACTCTACGTTTCCGGGCTTCTCTTCACTGTATGTGAAGGCAGACACGTGCGCAGCTGTTGGCATTAATAGCTTCTTTCCCCAGTGGTAGAATCCAGATTTTCATCTGATTCACCGTGACATCAAATCAAGTCTGATGAGATTGTGGAGACATTTATGGAAACGTTCTAAATCGATCCCAGTTTTGTAATTCAACAGGCGAATTCGCCATCTTTCATCTCTCCTTTCAAAGTTCCCTACCTGGACGCCTCCCTGGAATTTTAATATCTCCCTGGCAGGCCTACGTATACCACCGGAAAGCAGCAGCGCTCCGAATCAAATCAGACCTCCAGATGATAGATGAGTGAGCCTAGTCACAGTCTATAATATATCTGGACTGCCAGGTCTCTCCTGTGACAGCTGAAAAATGCCAATGAGCCAGCAGGAGCCGGCGCTCGGCTTTTTTTTCTGCAGGTGCTACATTGAAATTCATTAGCAAGGTGGTTCAACATATCAGAAAGTGCAAGGGGAAGAGTGATGGAGGGTTTGCTGCGGGTGGTCACTGCGACCTGGCCTCAATGTGCTCTGATGCTTTGAGGGCACATTTGCAGTGTGGTCTCACATGGGAAAGCCGGGGAGGGGGTGGCCGACCTGGCATTTACCTTTGTCTTTGAGGGAGCGAAGCAAATCGGCAGCCCGAGTGCAAAGCGCAGGCACTTGGTTTGAGAGATACAGCGAGCTGAACTCCCCGGAGAGCGGCAGAAAAATGCCAGCTCAGCCCCCCGGGGCTTTGAGCGCCCACAGAGTCGTGTGCGGGAAAGGCTGCATCCACAATCTGAGGCTGGTGTAAAGCCTTACCGTCAGCGATGAGGTGCTCCGGCACATGTAGGATTACCCGGACTGAGAGGCTGCAGGAGAGGTGAGAGGAGTAAACCAGGCCGATCACGCAGCTGATGACACTGATCAGAGTCAGGGTGGTCTTATTGATGGGGCTCCGCGGGGAACCTGCTGCTGGAAATCAACGCACAAAGAGGGAGAGGGGAGTGGTAGGAACAACAAACAATAGAGATATGTGAAGCAGTGACCGCTTTTTACTCCCCCACAACCCCTCCATACCATAAACTTACATGCATACATACACACACACACACACACTGCCTACACGAGGAGTCATTTTACAAACAAGCCAAAAAATGGGCTTAGCGCCCATGAAAAGGACCTTTGGATCAAAAACCTCAAGCCTTTGGGAGGTTTCGGGCGTAGCTCAGTGGCACAGAAATAAGGTTTACCTTTGAAGGGTATTAACATCCACGCTGGGATGTGGGGGGAAAAAAAAGAAAGAAAAAAGAAAAAGAGACATGGACCTACATAAAAATGGTTCAGAGGTTGTTTTGCAACCTTCCCACTTTCCTCTCCTCTCCCTCTCTGCCAGAGCGAGAACGCTCCCCTTATCTCTTTCACTCCAGAGTGCAACACAGAAAGTGTTAAACGTGACCTCATACCCACAGGGGCATGCATACATGCACGCACACACACACACACACACACACACACACACACACACACACACACACACACACAAAATCACAGAGACCTAGAAAAAAGACA
>JAPZEA010000004.1:4053671-4065668 GCA_029783685.1 Heniochus monoceros | reverse complement strand
TATGAAAAACTGTAATCTGAAAATCTCCTATAATGTATTCTTGTCTGTAGGGAGATGTAACTAAATAAATGTATACTTCTACAGCACAACATCTCAGAGACAAATATTGTACTTTTTACTCCACTACATTTGCCTGACAGCTTTCGTTACTAGTTACTTTTCAGATTACAGTTTTTCATACCCTTCCTGTCCTGAATGAATCCAAATATCTGGTGACACAGATCATTTTACTGCATACACAATGAGTACATTTACGTTTGAAACATTTTGTGGATCAGACCTATTACTAATTATACTGTGACTTGTTGAGAAATAAAGGTAAGGAGGGTCTCTGGAGAGCTCATTGATGAGTGCTTTGTATCTTCACGAGCAGCAGTGTAAATGACATTTCTATCCATTAAGCATTTAACACCGGACTTATTCGGATAAAGCCGCAACAATCATTGCTTTCTCAGCCAATGTCTCTTTTTCATGTACAAGCGCAAACATGTCTTGTTCTGCGCCTTGGTTTGTCGAACTCCGACCAAACAAACATCCAGCGGGATAAAACGTCAGTTCTCAGGTTAGATAGCGGTTTAACTAGCGAACTGGAGCACACTGAATAACTTAAAAACCTCCAAAAATAGTCGCAGTTGGATTTATTCTTATTCCGTGTCCTTACTGCTGCCATCGGTGGGGAGGGAATAACGAGGGAGAAGCAGGTGTGCCAGCATGTTCTATTTCTGGTGTAATTAGAGAAGAAATGGCCTCGGTGAATTTACAGAGCATTCACTGTGGTAGAATCACACTTGTATTGTGTTGACAGTCAGACAGGAGCCCAGAGAGGTGGCGGTGAAAACGAGGCCTTACAGCCGCTCAGCATTTTAACGCATTCAGTACTACACACAGGTGATTCTGGGTACATTCTACCTGTTTCATGAGGGGCAAGGGCCTTTGTCTCATTAACAATAGCTCATTTCTGATAACGGATGCACAATGGACATGGATGAACAGTAACATCTGGCCAGGAGCCAGTTACCCCCACAGTTTCTTCGTTTTTGCTGCCAGTATGCTTTAGCCTCTCCCTGTCAGATTAGTGTGTGATGCAAGACCCTGTAGTCAACTCCACTAATCCAAATTAATGAACAGTACCCTGTAGTTACCCCTCCCAGTCAGAATTCATCAAATGCTAGCATGTGGACGGCCCCACCAATCAGAGGAAATGTAACGGAGGCCTGAAGTCAGCTCCACCGGTTAGAATGAATGGAGACGTAACCTGTAGTTGGCTCCATCAGATGGAGATGGTGAAGCAGTGCACCTACAGAGAGCCTCAGGAAGCTAGTGGAACTGCTAGCATCTGCTCATTAGCTTCTGTAGCCCAGCGCAAATCTGTCATCAAACAAGTGCAAAATTTGTCCATAACGCCCCAGATGTCTGGAACACACTGCCTACAAATATCGGGGAAGCAGCTCGCTAAATATTTTCAAAGGAAAGCTAAAAACTTCACTTTAGCCTTTAACTAACTTCCTGATACAGGTCTGAAACTTTTGTGCTTTGCCTCACACTTCTGCACTGCTGCACTTCTTTTAAAATGTTGTATTCTACTTGATTTTCTGCATCCTATGTAATCAGTTTTTACCTATATTTTATTATTTTATGCTGTGATTTATGCTTTTATTTTCATTCTTATTCTACTCCGTTTTTACCAAGATTTTATTATATGGTTTTATGCATTGTCTTTATTTTTATTTTCTTCCTTATCATCATTATCAAGTGGGTTTTATTCACCATCTTATTTTACATTACTTTTCTTTTAAAATCTGTTTTTATGTCCAGTCTGTCTTTTCCATGTAAAGCACTCACTTGGCGCAGGTGATTTCTTTCTTGTAAAGCACTTTGAGCTGCAGTTTCTGTATGACAGGTGATATACAAATACAGTTTATTATGGTTATTATTATATTCATCCGTGCTCTCTTCTGATGTCATCTTTCCCACTCTGGCGCTCTCAGGAAAACGTGTCATCAGGCCTTGTTGTCCATTCTCAAAGCTCCTGTCAAGAAATCTGGTAATACTTAACCTGCAATTTTAAGGCTGCTAAAAATACATTAAATGACAATATTCCGTGTTTTTTTCACCATACCTGTCACCATACTTGTTTTATTTCAGCATTTTTACAAATGATTTTGAATTATGTTTTCTTATTTCTGTACCAGAACTTGGAAATTTTGGTATTTGGCTCTTCGCAGCCAGCCAAAAGCCCAAATATAACTTGATATAATAGTTTTTTATTTTTTCATTTAGTTTTTTGTCAAATTTTTAAAACCTGGAGGTGGATAGATTGAATTAATGCCATGTTAGCATGCTCGCTGATGGAGAGCAGCAGAGATGGACGTACAATATGAAAACATCATCAATTATTACTGTGGCAACTGAAGTGAACTGTTGCTAAAGTGAATGACTACACTAAATGTCTATTTGCATTTGTTGCTTGCTTAGCATAGCGTAGCGTATAGCATGATTTAATTCTGACCTTGAGCATCTGCACTTCAGGCTTGGCACTGTAAACTTTGATGGAAATCAGTCTCTGGTGTGTTTGGGATGCTGCAGATCTTCCACAGTAATGCCCAGAGCTAACACACTCTTCTAATGCAAACACACATGCACAACCAACAGGAAGGAAGGCGCTGTGCATCCAGTCAACTCTCAAGTGTTACCTGTGGCCTTGAGCTGTTCGTTTATTATGTGCAGAACGAGTGGGATCTTGTTGGGTTGAAATAGTAATGTCTTCACGGACCGTGCTGAAGAAACGTGTCATTGTTCACTCGCTTTGCACACATATTCAGTGACAATATTGCTGGTTTATTTCAGGTAATAATAGAATCATTTGCAAACAAATTCTGTAATTCATCATATTATTTTTGCACTTCTGTGCCATAAAGTTTTGTTGAGTTGAGGGAAGATACTTCACAGCCGGCAGGTCCACACTGACTCTCTGCGATCAGAGCCCCAGGGTGAGAGGATGATTTGCCCCAGGCTCAAAGATTCGCAGACTCACCAGCACATTTTTTAAAAATCATCCATGCCGACTTTTTGGACTGTGCACATTCAGCCAGTGCTATTGTTTTAGTCTTAGTTTGTACTCTTTTGTTCATTAATTCAGATGTTCTTGCTTTGCTGTATTGTATCTTATGTGTATATTGTTGTATAACAGAATAAAATCAAACCATACTTTTTGGCAAAGGTTACCAACACCAAACTATAACTATTTTCATCATCTCATAATTATTTTTATATTAGTTTTTCAGGAGTTTTTTTACTGTTAAGAAAATGTCTGACAAATCCCAGGGAGTCAGATATTAAAGAGTAAGATATTAAACTTACTACTAATGATACAAAACAGAGAAATAACCCTAACCCAAGTAAAAAGTCCCTGCTGTGGAGGAAGTCCTTTCCAAAAGTTCAGGAACCTTTATGGCAGGGTTTGTAGGGCTGACCACCAGTCTTTGGATAAACACAGACTCTGCTTCAACTCGCATACAACTTCATTCACTAAGGAAGTGCTCTTGAATTTATATTAGATGCACTCAATGGGATTTATGGTAAAATACTGAAAGCATTAAACAAATGAGATAGAAAACGCGTATAAATAGAGATATGTGGCCATATTAATCCACAGCGCTAAAAGTATCTGATTCACAATAATGGCACTAAAATATTATTAAACTATTTTCTGGCAAGACCTCAGAAAACTTTATATTAATAAAATAAAGATCATATACTATGAAAATACAACATACATTTCTCGCTAATGTTTATGTTTTTATCACATCTTAAAATATTGCATTTTACACTGAGATTGACAGAAATGTCTGCTATTGCTTTTGTTTTCACAGAAGGAAGCTCGACAGTCATGTGATGTGGACGCAGGACAGTAGAAAAAATAACAAGAAAAAAATGTGAGTATCTCCCCTACAGCCACCCCCACAATGTACACACACATACATTACCCCTGCCCCACTCTTACTTCAGCATTCACACATGGAGTCGTGTTTCCATCACTTCAGACAACATTACACTGACTTACTGTACATTCACTTCCTGGAGACTTGCCATAACTATAACCACTACTTGCCACACACACACACACACACACACACACACACACATGCACAAGCCTGAAAGAAACAGTGTTGTAGCTGCTTTTAAAAGACGATACAGATGCAGCAGATCTCAGGTCATTGGGCAGTTTGTTCCAGCTCCATGGTGATCAAATGCATTCACTTGATTTAGCTGTAACTCGAGGTACATTCAGGAGACTCATGCTCGATGATCTAAGGGATCTGATTGGGCCATAGCCAGTCAGCAGGTCATAAATATATTTAGGAGCCACACCATTTAGGGCCTTTTAAACAAGCAGTCATACTTTGAAATCAGTTCTGTACTGTACTGGCAGCCAGTGAAGTGTTTTCAGTACAGGTGTCGTATTTTCCTAGTTGCAGTTAGCACTCTGGCTGCAGCTTTCTGAATGAGCTGGAGCTTCCCTCCAGTCCTTTTGGTAAGTCCTGCAAAAAGGGCATTGCCATACACTATAAAAGTAAAGTTTGACATTTTAATATGGGGGTCTATGGGGATCGACTTGCTGTTGGAGCCAGCCTCGAGTGGCCATTCAAGGAACTGCAGTTATTCTTCCTCTGCATTGGCTTCATTTATCAGGAATCAGGCTAAGACAGGAAGCTCCTAAGTTTGGAGATTTTAAATGGTAGACAGCTGTTTCCATAGTGGAGGTGATGTGACGCTGGAAGTTATGTTCAGCATCAATAATGACACCCAGGTTTCTGACGTGCTTACTGTGCTTCAGAGAAAAACACGATACAATCTCCTGCCTTTGTACGTTGCGGACACTTCTTGCTGTTTAGGTTAACACAGAGGCAGGCTCTGTTGTCGGTTTCTCGACTCCTTTAAAAAAGAGAGAGCCAGGAGGAGAATGAACGAGCTGACAACGCGAGCGAGTTCGAGTGAATGAGAGAGAGGCTGCGGTGGTGGTCGAGCGAGCTGGAGAGTGAATGGGAGAGATCGAGCAGTGATGAGGGATCAAAGCGAGTGAAGGGGGGAAATAAAGCGTTATGTGCTGATTGTTTCATGGTGGTGGTCATTCCAAAGCAGAAAATAAATAACCTTCAGATCGTCTACTGCGGCGTTTTCAGCCTCCTTTACCTCCTCTGCATGTCACCTTTGCACTGATTCATTCATAACCTCGAACTCAAACACCAGTGTCACGCAACAATAAACACAAACAACAGGATGACTTTGCATTGTTATTTCTTTTAGATCAAACTATTTTAATCTGCCATGAATCTAATTTGCCTAATCTTCACGGTTCTTGAGAGGAGGTGGAATGCTCCAAAGGGATTTTTCGTTTTTGGTATACTTCCTGAGATTAGTTCCTGGAAAAGGGGCCACACAGGCCCATGCTCACACAGCTTGTCACATCCACCCATTGCTGGAGTGGTAAATTTCTGTTATTTCTTAAAAAAAAGTAATGCAAACAGCTATTGAGCACATTTAATTCGGACATACAGCTAACTCACCCCGGGTGTCCATAGTCTGACACTGCTGGTGTCACGTGATTGGTCGCTGAAAATCTCTCCGGCTTCCACCTGCACATGACGGTGATCCAAACGAACTGCTTAATGAAATAACTGAATGGTCCAAACCTGTAGGGGACTGTCAGGCGACATCAAGAAAGTTACATATCAGAGCAGATGGGATTTAGTTCACAGTCTCAGTCAAACTCACCGAAGTTCAGTCCAGTTTTTACCTTCATTTGAAGACATTATTATTCTTCAGATATGGTCACCCCCACAGTATGACTGCCTAGTCTGTGCTCATGCCATCAGCTCCTTCATCTGGATGTTTTTAGAGGTTGAAAGTCATATTGCCATAATGTCAACGGAATATTTCATTTTTGACCATATTGTCAATCTGCCACATTCAGTAGATAATTTGTTAATTTTAACAGGGGGAGGCCATGACTTATGGTGAAAACTATATCTGGAGTTACATCTCCCCTAAAATATTTTTCTACAGAGGTGGGGGAGTATTTCCAGCTGTGCAGATGCTCCTGTATGATCATAGAAATATTGCAGGAATATTATAGGAATACTACAGGCAGCAGTGCGTCTCTATGATCCTCTCGCTCTTCTACACGTTGCAACTTGTCACTTTGATCATGAAGGTGACAATACTTTCTGGAGTATGTAGGCTACAATATAGTGTAGAATTGATTATCTATCATGGATAGTTTAGAGAATATTATAGATCCAAGATGAAACTGAGAGAAAAAGGTGCAATTACAAATCCATCCTCTACTTCAGCACCACGGACAGCGCCATGGATTTATCAATACACAGCACAGTTAGGCTGCTGATATTTCAGAGCTGTGGTCAGGGCCACAGATTCTACCTCAACCCTCAGTCAGATAAAGGATCAATGAGTCAGGCAGACTAGACTAACATATACAAATAAACTCACACTCTCTGCTTCCAGGGGATAAAGAGGGGGGATGTCGGGTTAAAAAGGGGGCTTCATTCTGCTAACAACACAAGTGTCAGACTAACACTGATAGAGGGGGACACTGTCAAAATGGATCTGGATTTGACTTCATTTCTCAACAGCTATACATCTGGCAATCTCTTTGGAGACATTCTCAGGTTTTTCAATTATCACACTGAGAATGGCACTTATCTGACTGTGTATCCCGCTTCAATCTGCATTTTAATTCAGGTTTTGGCATTTCACTTTGGTACAGGAAGGACATCTGGCTTCACAATCATCTGCAATAACAGCCATCAGAGAGGCCTGCATGAGCATATATCACTGTATGAAGAAAAGACACATGAACAGCCTTCATGGTTGTTATTTAATGCATGAAAAAATGTCCCTGGTCCTGTATTTAACATCACAGCACAGAGCAGAAAAAAAGGCAAATAATAAAAAAAAAGAGAGATCAAGCTGAGCTACTGAGTGGGTGTTGTACTTTCTAAGCCCCGAGACAAAAGAAATACATATCCCGTGGATTTCAGTGAGCTGCTGTCATCCTCTTGCTCTCTCCCATCACAGTCTTCTGTTCTAGACGTCTCTGCTTTAATCCCTCATTTGTTTCAAGAGGAGGGGGGAGGCATGGAGGTATGACAAGAGCAGGAGTGAGCGATCCCACACTCTATGTCCTGATGAGGAGACGTAAAAAAAGCACACTTGTCTTCCGCAGTGATACAAAATGTAACATTTTCCCACTAACGACCCACCCTGCCAATAAAATGTTCTCGGCTCCGGCGCAGGTACATAAACTGAGCTGATGTATGTACTTTAAATATAGATTTGAGTGTACAAACAGAATATTTACTGTGTTTTTAATGAACAGACTCGTCAGGAAGAACAAAGCACATGAATAATAAGAGGCGGAAACAAAACATGAGCAAACATATTTTTACAGAAGCTCCCTAAAGCTTGTGTATGTGTGGATGCATGCATGCAAACAGACATTAAACACAACACCTGAGCAGTTTCTCTTTTAGAGCTGGCAATGCTTTGACAGAAACAAAATTTTCATTTGCATGGCCTTTTCTCTGCTCATCATATTCTGCTCAAGCTTGAGACTCCATCCAGTATCTCGCTGACGTCCTCGTCCCTCTGAAGCTGCAAACCTTTGGTTGCACGCTGCAGGCATCCATTTATTTATTGCTCTGCCAAACAGGCCTGGACTGCCCCTCTGATGTCCGTCCATATATGACTAACTTCCCTTCTCAAAATCATCAAGGGGGGCTGGAATTACGTGCGTAATCTGCACTCTTCCTGCACCTGAATTTATCCTGCACACACATGGCAAATTCAGTGGAGTGCAGGTTTCCATAGCACTGATCCCTTCAGCACAACATGTCATACTGCCACACCGTTAACAGATCTGTGGTTTTCATCTGTTAAATGACTGTCAGTGAAACTCCACACTAACTGCAGATGTGACACATTTAGTGAAAATGGAGGGGTTATGCCCTTTGAGCTACTGGAACACTTTTAATGTGAAACATCTGTGCAGAAAGTATTGGGTTTCATCGATGGTATCTTAACAGTGCATGAAAACACTGCAAAGTGAAAGAGGGCGTATGAAAGCGTCGACTTTGCATTAATAGCAAATTAAAACAGAGCAGATCAGACAACAGGGAAGCGTCTTACTAAAATCTGAACAAATATAAAACAGGAAATGACAAATAAAGGCCTGTCTCTAAATCTGTTCATAAAGTATTTGAATTTACAGTAGACTAACAGATGCAAAATGAACCTCAAGATATGTCCTACAGGATGGGGTTTGTTCACCAGTTAGCAAACATCTCCTACTTAATGCCATTCATTATCTAAACCCTCTTAATCTGTGCAGGTCACGGCGTAACTTGTAACATGACATATGGATGTGCATATTAATAGAAATGTGCTGTGATTCAACTCAACACCATTTGTATTTATATATTGCATTTGGCAATGTGTGCAACATACGGCACCCTCGATCCTTCGACCCCTGAAACTTGATGAGTGACTGCAGGTAGCAGCAGTCAGGTCGCTGATTCTTTGATTCGAAGGAGTGTTGGAGATTTGTTGATGCGAGCCTTAAAATAGCTGCAAATAGCTAGCTGCTGCGCCTGTGAAGATGTTCCCCAGGTGCCTTTCTGAATAAAACGCTGCATAGCTTGCGGTGAGCATCTCACTCCTGCATGGCAGCTAGTGATGAATGCTTCACGTGGCTCCCAGTTAACCAAGTTCATATTGAAACACTCCCTGGAGCGCTGCCATCAATCAAAGCCTCTCCCAGGAGCTGTCAAGGTTTTTTTTTGCCTTCCTTCTCCTGCTAACATGTGCGGTTGCGCCACAACAATGGCAATATTCGGCCTACCTCATTTGCTCCCATTACAGAGGCGGCTCAGGCTGTTTTTTCCCTCCCAACACCCCTGGGCAGTGTATTCAACATGCACTCCACTCTCCAGCCTCCCTTCAACCACTTACTTATTCATCACAGGATGCTGCTTAGCTGACAGACACCAGATTTTTGTAAAGAGAAGGAGACAGACAGACAGAAGAGTGCGACTCTGCTCAGTAATGGGGGACACTGTCAGTATGAATTCAGTTTTGCCGGGAGTCAAAGCAGCGGACAAATTTGGCTAAAGCACTGCGAGTGAATGAGAGGGTAAAAAAAAGGGAGGGAAGCATTTTCACTTTCATTAGCCAGCCTGTCCCTTTGGGCTTAAACACATAGAGCTCAGTGCATGAACTGCCCCCCTTACACGCCCATCCACACACACACACACACACACACACACACACACACACACACACACACACTCATACACACCCTCACTGTTTCTCAGCCTCCTTTATCCTCCTTCCCTGGCACTCTCTCTCTCTCTCTCTCTCTCTCTCTCTCTCTCTCTCTCCTCTTTCGCTTCTCTTTCATCCCACTTCTCTCATCTTCCTCTCCATCCTCTCTTCCCTCTCTCATCTAGGTTTATCTTCCTCTGCCCACTCTCTCCATCCTCCTCTCTCTCTCTCTCCTCCTGTCCTCAGTGCGCATCATCGCAGCGCACACCTCCTTCCCTCTCCTCCTTTCCCCTGTAGTTATCAGCCAATCGCTGCCGAGAGAGGCGTGGTTTCACAGCCGGAGGATGGACAGAGCTTGTTGAGGAGAGAGAGAGGGATAGAGGGAGAGCGCTGGTGAAAAGAGACGCTTTCCTGAGCTACTTGGAGAAACAACACCAGGCTTGACACTGAGTGATGACCGTGGCGCAGAGAGATTCAGCAGACCGGGAATAAAAACGCGGAATAAAACACACACACGCACACACACGCACAGGGAGGGGAGGAGGGTGCTCGGTTTGTGGATACCTGCGCGTCTCCGCTCCGGCCGCAGGTGCGCTACAGTCCCTCTGAAGGGAGAGTTTTTTTTGGTCCGGCGAGGAGCTGAGAGAAGATATTTGACCAGGATTATTTCTCCTTTTCTCGCCCGGTCTCATCTGTTTTTCAGTCACTCTGAAAGCAAACTTTCTCCGCTTTTGCAACGTCCGCAGCCACATTTCAACTCCAGGTTGGACTCAAGATCTTAATTCGGATCTTTTTCAATTCGTGGACTGTTCGCTTAGACTGTTTCGAAACGCGGATTACACTGGACAGCATCTCCAGTCAGAGAGGAGAATTCCTCTGAACTCCAAACTTGTGTGTTGAAACGGAGTCTTTCCATCCCATCGGTGTTTTATCAGTGTGCTGATGAAGAGGACAATGCCTGGATTATTACAGCCGCGGCTCAACCTGCCCCGCGGAAGAGGGGAAGAGTGAGGGAAGTAGAGAGAAGGAGGGTAGAGAAGAGGAAGAGAAGAAGAAGGAGGGAAGTCGGCGGCGTTTTGGCTGCCGTCCACCAGTTCGTTAGCGCCTTTGCCGCTCGGGTTCTCCCACCTCTTTTTACTGGATACACGGACACGCATCAAGAGACGCACGGGGAGGACCTGCGTTCACACCCTGGGTGAGTTTGCGTGTGTGTGTCCACGCTGGGGGAATTAAAAAAACAAAAACAAAAATAAAACGGGAGACATGCGAGTATCGGTGCTGTGCGTTTTCGTGCCCGGTGCGTTTTTACGCGCAGAGCACTCCCGGGTCGTTACGCACAAGACAGTAATGCGGGTTCGGATGGTCAGTTGCAGTGTGACAGCGCTCAAGTCATGACGCATGATCGATCAGCGGAGGGTGAGGGAGGGAGCTTAGTTTAGATGAAGCAGACTGGAGGCTCATTTGGCCGCTTCCTAGTCAACAGCCCCGGCAGTAGGAATGTGTTCCTCGGCGTCGGTGCTTGAGCAACAAAAATGAATGCTGTGCAAAGAGGGTGCACGTGCAAATAAATATCAGAGGTCACGCGTGGGTCTGGAGCCGTCACCCACCCTTTCATACAGTTTGTGTGTGCATATTATTTGAGTAAATGTGTCTGATTTGAACATTTTAATACCTGTGCAGATGCTGTAGCGCAACCCTGTTTGCTCATGCTGACCAAATGTGTGTGTTTGGGTGAGTGTGTGCGCAAAATTGTTTTGCATTTGCATGCTATAACTTTGCAACATGTTGCATGTGTGTGTCTGTGTGTGTGTGTGTGTGTGTGTGTGTCTGTGTGTGTGTGTGTGTTTGCGCGTACCAATCTATTCCTGTCACATTTAACTTGGAAACTGGAGCTGAGTCTGACTTGTCCTTCAACCTCTGCTTTGCTTCATCTCACCGTGTGTCTGCGTGTGTGTATGTGTGTGCGCGCTCCTGCTGTCTCTCCTAACCAATGAATACCTTCCTGCTGCCTGCCTCTCTCCTGTCTGTGTCTCTCTCTCTGCCTGTGTGTGTGTGTGAGATGTTGTTGCTCCATCAGTCACCCTGAATGCCTGCTACACACCGCGCAATTTCTCACAAATTCTCTGAACCATGTAAGCACAACATTTACCTGTCAGCTACTTTGTCGAGACTACTATATGTGGCCGTAAGAAATCCTCGGAGAAGAGAAGTTGCTGCCTCAGATTTATACTTAACACTCACTGCAGCTGCCAGAGACCCGGGGTGGGAAAGAGGTCTTGTCAAACAGATCATGGAGGAGGGAGAAGGAGGAAAAAAAAGTCAAAATCCAGCTCAAATCACTACACACACCCACATACACCTGGAGGGTACAGTTGACAGCTCTTTCCATCCTCACGGAATGCGTTGAAATGAATGTGAGACGTGCTGTCAGTGTGGACATTTGTGTCATACACTGTAGCACTGTGAGTGCATAAAGAGGCTGCACACAGAGCTCTAATGACATGTTATTTAATGGCAGTGTGAGCGTACACCCGTGCTGACATCATGAATGCAGTGACGGTGAAAGGGAGCCACTGATGAGTGTTTGGTGATGATGATGAGTGCAGGAGTGTGCATTATAGGATGCATTCAGGTGGTTGTCTAACATGGAAAACT
>JAPZEA010000004.1:3165961-3181404 GCA_029783685.1 Heniochus monoceros | reverse complement strand
CAATCAGATGGCAGCCAAAACTAAAAAAAGAGCAGTCAAGATCTCAATATTAACTGCGACTGAGTAGCCTTGCCTCCTAGACGAATAACACACACACACACACACACACACACACACACACACACACACACACACAGACTCGAATCTTTCTAGCCCCCCACCCATCCCGATTAGGCTGAGCCAGGCATGGTTGCCAGGCAACCATCATTCATGGACTGGCAGTAAATGAATGTTAGTGTGAGAATATAAAAGCGAGGTAGAGCGAAGGCAAGAGAGAAAAGGTAACGCTGAGACAGACAGAGATGGAAAATAAGACCCTGTAGGCCACTGAAATAATTATCTCCACTGTTACACAGTTAAAGGATAAGTTCGTCTCAATCAAACAAAAAAGGCAGAAAAAATGTGAATTTAATGAAAAGTTATTAAAAACGGTCTCTGTTGTGGTGGTTTATAGACATTCTAATCCAGTAACTGTTGAGAGCCTGACACTTAATATTATAGCAGGTGAATTTAATATGGAGATGGAAACAACAGACAGAAAGATCAAGAGTGGGAGGTGAGACAGTTTCATTCTGAACAAAATGAGAGAAATCTTTATTGCAGCTACTGACACATACAGTAAATGCCTGTCATCCCACTGAACACCCAGCTTCTCTGACAGTTGAAGTACCTCAGTCTGAGGTGGTTCTTTCATTTCTTTACTGTATGACACACTCATGTCACATCTGAATGTCACAGCTAAAAGCAAGATTTTCACTTTACTGTGAAACGGAGACTTAAAATATGAAGAAAATGTCACATCGACCAGCTGCCATGATTCAAATAACACTGCCCCGGGCAATATCCTATTTCACTCAGTTAAACTGAATAAAATATGAAAGCATATAGTTAACATAATATATCAACTGGCTGTCAGTTTCAGTCTTAAGACTCACTGAGACTCTCAGTTTTCTTCCAATAAGTAACGTCAAAGTGTCTTTGAGCAGGACACAAAGTGACAGTCCACTCTGAAATATGTATTCTGAGTATCAAGCACAATCCAAGGTGACTGTTCAATGTGTGTAAATTCCTCATGTTGGGCAGCAGCAGGTCTTCGATGATTTCATTTTTGAAAGGCTTGAAAAGTATGTAAAGCTTCATAGAAATGTCTAAAATCACACCTACAACATAACGTACTTCTCTGCTGTCCACGTGTGTGCACACAATATTGCCAAATATTGCTTAACATAGTGCCTCTGGCAGCACTTTAGAGCTATGAGGAGGGTGACAGCACAGCACGAGTGGATTATGTAGCAGCGCTGGTTTAAGAGGTTTTTATGCACGTTTTGATTCTCTGGAGTGTCATCCTTGAGCTGATCTTTGACATCAGGTGGTAGCGCTATTGTACTGAACAGCTGCCAGTTAAAATGTGAAACAGGGTGACGCTGGAAAACAAGAAGCTTAGTCAAGGGTTGTTCTGATACTGACACCAGTATCAGAAATGCCTCCGTTACAGCTTAAAATGCTGGATCGAGTATCGGTGAGTACACAAGTCTGTGCACTGATCCAATATCACATAATTTATTAGCCCCAAAATGGAACCCTGCTACTTCAGAGCAGTGTCACATACACCTGCATGCAACTACTGCACAAGCAGCCAATATCTATAAATGGAAAGCAACTCGTGTAACTTCAAGCACATGTCATCTGTTCTTTGCGTATCCATTTAGTCAGACAGGAAATACGCCTGGTCAAAAGTGCCAAAAACTTTAAAGTAGTTTCACCTGAATAAAAGCGCTGTTTTCTTTTCCTGCACAGGTATTGGCCAATGTGCAAAGTTCAGGTATCAGGAAGGAAAAAATGGTATTGGACCCTCTCTAGTTTCCAATGATAAATACATAAAACATGACAACCACACACCACTGGTAAATCCATGAAGGAAGTGCTCCCTTTGGAATGACACCAGCCAAATATGATATATATTATATCAACAAAACATGAATTAATGAAAGTCAAATATGCAAAGTAGAGCGAGAGGAATGAAAAATGTACTTTTGTGCTTTTAAACATTTTTCATTCCTCTCGCTCTACTATCAAAAATATTTGAATTCAAGTAAAAAAGTAGATTTGATTAGGATGTCAAAGATTGGTGTTTTCTACTATGTAGAGTTTTCAAACTCCTACACACTCACAGTCAATCAACAAAGGTGTCACTTATTATATCTGATTGAAGCTCTCCTCTTTTAAAGAACCCCTACATTCAAATGTGTTTTTCTTCGTGTTCCTTCATTTGGATGTCTGTGCTGCAGTGGGAAGGTTCCTCTGTCCTCAACATAATCTCAGTTTAACACATGTACACATGAGCAGGATTCACAACCAGTCTGGCAGCCAGTCGTTGGTCCAGCATGAAGCAAACATCAGCGTGATGTGGAAGCAGAGCGGAGGTTTCAGTGAAGCAGGACACAGCAGTTAAACTAGAAATGAACAGTATTTGTATATTGATGGAGTTTGGACTTTTTTTTTAAATTAACAAGGAAATTGAGCTTTTTTTGTGTAAAAAACATATCAGACACAACTTATCATTCCAAGCAGCGTATTAAAACATGTCTGGAGGGGATCTTATACGGGCAGTTTGTTGCGGCGCACAGCTCTCTTTTGTTTCAGCCGAAAAAAGGTCTAATCAGCAAGTGCTTGTGTGTGTGGGTGTGCAGGGCCTCGTGGACTGGTTGAAACAGACTAAAGGTCATGTTTTCTAATGTCATGTATATACAGTAAATCCAACTTTCAAATCTGACTGCATACCGCCTCGTTTCCATTTCCCCGTTACTTGTTACCACAGCAAAACTGGCACTACTATGTGTGATTTATTCATGAGCACTCACCACAGACAGAGTACTGGTCATCGGGCCGCCATTCGGGCTGAATGTGCCACCATCTTGGTTCAACATAGCAGCTCCATCTTGGCTGCCAGGCATGCCAGGCAGTTCCATGCCCTGCAGCTGGTAGGGGTGGTGTGGAGCTGAGCTGGAGGGGGGGTCCAGAGGGTGGTACGGTCCAGAGGGAGAATCGTGGGGGAGATGGGGGGGCAGCATGTGGTCTGGCAGGGTGGGGGGAGTGATGGGCGGGATGTTGAAGTCCTCATCACCCAAACCACCCACTGAGTATGACTAAAGACGAGACGAGAAGAGAGACGAGATTGAAGAAAATACGATTAAAGCCACCTGTGAAACCACACCTTTTAAATTCCATAATTACATTGTTAATCTTATTCATCACGTTCTTGTTTTCCTTTCTGACTATTCACAAATGTAGGACAAAGTCAAGTTCGGGGAAGATAGAGGATGGGAAATGTTGCCTTCAGCAGAGTGACAACTTGGGGAAAATCAATAAGAATTACATAGGGGACTATAAGAGGCCAAAGTGTCATGAGACATTACTGTCAGAGATAATAGATGGAAGAGATGGAAAAACTGCCCATCACCATTACCCCAGAACGCTGAATCCAGTCTGAACTACAGCTCTGTGTTGTGTCATGCAGTCATTCTTCCTCAGCCAGAACTCCTATCACAGACTAATTATCACTAATGATATTCCCAGCCTTGAACAAAAAGCCTTGTGAGC
The DNA here is from genome assembly GCA_029783685.1 of Heniochus monoceros. NCBI lineage: Eukaryota > Metazoa > Chordata > Actinopteri > Chaetodontiformes > Chaetodontidae > Heniochus > Heniochus monoceros. The sequence continues at coordinate 3,177,804 of JAPZEA010000004.1, read as the reverse complement.
AAATACTCACTCATTCAGCAACACAACAACACAGTAATTTATATGAACAAGCCCCTTTTGCCTGAGAGAATACACACAGGCGGACCGTTGTGTGTAAAAATATATCAATGCTAATCTGGCACACAAAAAGAAAACCAGTAGCAGTTCTATATATGATAATGAATTATACCGAGAGCAAAGACAAATGAGAGGGAGACATGAAGAGGGAAATGGAGTGAGAGAATCATGCAAGAGAAGAGTGAGAGACACAAGGGTGAAAAGAGAGAGGGAGGCAGTGTTGGAGAAGCTCTCTCATACTAATCTGACAGAGGAGATCTTTTATAGAGACTGACAGCCTTTTCTGCTTGGCTAGCCACACCAGTCTCTCCCTCTCGTGCTCTTTTGCTCTTCATCTCTCACCAACCTTCTCCTTCCACCCCTCTTTTGCTCTCTCGCTCTTCTAATCTCATCCTCCATTTCTCTCTCATCTCTCCCTCTCTCTCTCTCACTCTTTTCTATTCTATCTCAAACCCACAGTGCAGCGTTGAGTTATGAGTTGTGAGACTTGCGAGCTGAGTGATGACTGAGTCGGGGGTTGAGTTATGAGACGTATACGCTCGCTGTGTAATTAAAAACCAGTGTGGTAAGCCACCACTTGAGTTGACAGTTTCATCAATTCAAAAATAAAATGTAAAATGCTGGAAACAGAGAACAGAAATATGCAATATGGAAAATGATCAAACACGTTGCACCCCAACAACCACAAATTCCTCCCCTTTCAAGTGTTCATTCACAAGGATCTCATTTCAACATATATTCAAATAATTATAAAGGCCAGTTCAGACATTTAATTGTGCACTTCCAAAACAAGGAAAATTGATGCTGTGCAGCCACAGATAAACTGACTTTTAGTGGCAAGCTCCAAAAACTCTGAGTCCTACACTCTATACCATCTTCTGTATTCTCCATGACTAGTAAATAGACTTCAACATGTAAAATTGCTGTTGTTCCCCTACAATTAGGGTTAAAGGGACCCATTAGGACATGTAAGTTTAGCCTCTAATTTCAGGAATGCACCCTGCATTTTCACTGTTTTCACTGTTGTCCAAGTATTTCTGGTGCAACTAGAAACAGGTTTTTACAGCTTATTTATAGTGCTACGCAGCCTCCACGTACAATAGTGAATTTCAGCTGTCATCATCGGGGTTACAAGATCACAGACTACTACATCCTGAAGATGCTTTTGGTGTCTCACAGATTCCCTGAAAGGTTCTCTTCTCAGCCCTGACCAACTCAGCCTCCGATCAATCCCAAACATGTCTGAATCTTATGAGACACTGAGTTTTATGTTGGGATTGAAGTTACACTGAATTTATAGCACTGAAATATGTTTATATGGTGCTTTCCAACTACTGTCTGATCACTGAAGGCACATTTTATATATGACTACATATCACAATATTACTGTATCGTGTATCATGAAAGCTCGGGCGTAAATAGCTTCTTTTTTGACATTCTTGTTCAATCACTCACCAAGTTCTCTAGTCCTAAAACCAGAATCTAGTCATTCAGTTTCTTTCTGGAGTCATCCATCGAGTCAGCTACTTTCAAAAAGTTCACCCTTGGTTTTTTTTGGCCATTTTCTCCTCCTAGCAGTAAGCGTGGTAAATGTGTTTTTGAGTCTGAGTGTATCCAACATCATACTTACTACACGGTGTTTATCAGGCCCTGGTCTTACTCTAAGACGCTGTGTCCCGTTGGAGCTCAGAGCTCTGCATAAATTACACTGCTTGTCTGTTGTCTGTCTGCCTCTCTCTCTCCCTCTCTCGCCTACTCTCTCTATCATTTCCTCAAGTTCTGCATAAATTACTCCTCTCTCTCTCTCTTTCTCTCCCTGCTTTTCCATTCATGTCAGTACAATAGCCTGTTCCCTGTGCACTGGGAGCTTCTAGAAAGACAAATGTAGTCAGGATTAAGTCCTTCTCCATGTTCATGACCATTTCATATAATATGAAACAGCACATATGTTGGACATGAATAATGTGTGACCATCATCATCACTTTGTATCATCAGAATGGTGATTAATTGTCTCTAGGAGGGGTAGATCACTGATATGTAAAGGTATCTAATAACCATACAATTACATTAGTTTGAAGTTGTCTGAAATTTAAACGTATTTCTGCACTTATCTGATGAATGATTACATTTTCTGGGTATATTTATGCACATGTCAATGTGTAATTAGTATCTTGTAATAAGGACATTTGGCCTATTCAAATGTTCTGGACACATTCATATAACTTTTTACCTGCATGTGCAGTTTTATGTTAGCTGTATAACAAGGTAATCTGAGAAATTTAAACCAGTTTCTCGACGTGCTGGATGCTCCTCCATCTATGTCTGTTCTATCGTGTTATTGCACATTAGTACAGAGTATCCACATTTGACTGTATTGCAGCTGCCATGATGATGTAAATCTCTTTGTCAGCGTGGTCCCTCTTCTAGAACATTTTTAATTGTAAATGCAGAGTAACCAAAGAGACAGACAGATATGATTTATCATAAAAGTGTCCTTTGACAGCCACATATAAACACACACACCCTCACACAGACGGTACACTATGTGATGAATGCCTGATTGACATGTCTCACATTCTATTTTCATTGCTGTTCTCTGCGATCAAATAATAAAGTCTGATAGAAGGTGTGTGTGTGTGTGTGTGTATGTTTGAGAGACAAAGACAAGCATAGTCAGCGGGCAGCATGTGTTTTCATGGATGAAAGAATACAAAAACAGTTTTCACACATTCACAGTTTTTTCTTGATTTGTCACCATAATAATGTGAAAAAATGTGGGTGCGTGAGTGTATGTGCATATGAGTGTGTTTGAGAGCTGGGAGATTCCTTTTTAAACCGTTTTGGTGGCTGATATGCCGGAATTTACCAAATCCTGTCGGACACATCAATCTACCCACTAGTGCGACATTGAGATAAATGTCTTGTCTTGGCAATGCTACTGAGTATTTACCGGGAATCATTTGAAATCCTGAAATAAAATGTAAGAGCCTTTAGTGAAGTACAGAAGTTCATATTTGGCCTCTGTGTGTGTGGTGTATGTGAGAGGCAAACTCTTTGGTCAAGGTCAAAGCTTCTAACAATAAATAATAAACCTCTTTCGCATCATACACGGCTTTATTTTCAAGGAGGCACATGTGCAGTACCAGTAAAATGGCATTTATACGAGATGTTCACAGGTTTTTAGCTCAACTGCACCCATTTGGTGTTTTGAGGAATGTAATGATTAAGTAACTTTTCCTCCAGGTAACATGTGTACAAGTCTAAGGACAGTTGGGTTCTGTAAAATGTTCACACAAACCACATCAGAAATGACCCCTTGCAAAAGCTTACAAACCTTTCTAGGTGCTCATGGAATGATCATAGAACTGGCTGAGAGCTCTCTCACAAACTCGCTCAGCGGTAACACGACAAGTTAGAGATCTTCCACGAGAAGGAGCTGTGGAATTATTATCACGCCAGTTCTATCACGTCAGCCTGCGCAACCCTGCGGTCACGCATTCTGACTCAAACACTACAGGTGTGACAAGCAGCCTTTCACTGTGAATATAAACTCGAAAAAACCTCCTGGCTTTGCTCGCCGCCATTTACGACTCAAAAGCGGACCCAAGGTGTGAACTAGAGAAGCTGAGGAAGGTTCAACTTCATTTAAATTTCCTCTGTGGGATGGGAGAGACAATCAGAAGACAACTAATCATACTTGTTTTGATGTACCCATCAAGCAGACACACTAGGGATATGCAGATTAAGTTTTTTTTGGTCCATATCACAATCCGGGTCTTAATATTAGGTGTCTCCAATATCGAGTCAGATCCGATACTTATATTCAACTAATTGTTGATTAAATATGTATCCGACACATTGAAATAACAGCTGTAGCCTTCTAAATTCAGCACACTTTATTTTTCATGAGAAACGTGATCCAAACACTAAAGGCAACACTAGAGAGTGTTGTGTGTTGTTGCTGCTGACTTCACACATTAACGTTACACCGGAGAACTTGCTACCAGCTCCTAAATCACAGATACTGAATGTGCCTCCTTTTCTCTCGGACACAATAACTAGAGTAAAGGTAGTTGTAAGAATCTGTCTGAGTCATAAATAAATATGGACTAACTGTCTGAGCCTCGTCGGCCTCAGTTTCGTTCTGGCCCAATGAAAAGAGATGTCATAACTGATTAAATATTATTCTGTTATGACTACTCATTCTGGACCTCTGACCTTAAATAAAAATCAGATGTGGAGCTTTGAGTAATATGTTTGAGAACCCCTGCTCTAGAGACAAGGTGTGTCACTCTGTTGGTCCCCTCGTACAGTAGTGTTACAGAGTGATGCTTCTTTTATCTCATAAAAAGTTTTTGACTGAGGACAGTGGTTGGCGGCTCACGGACCTGCCAGCAGTGCCATTTGTAGCCACTGTGGATTTTTTGTTTGTGGCAGTGTCAGCTAAAAACGAGAAGCTGCTACCTGAATGTTTTGTGCACTACAGGGTAGGCAATGCAATGCCTGCAATTAGCAAACTGTACCAACCAATCACCGGTGCAGCCATATTCAGCTTGTGACTGGAACATCAACTGTTAGCTACAATTAACCAACGGATGTGAAACAGCTATGGTAATAGTTCCAGAAAAATCTGCAGTCGCAACACTCACTGCAAGCAGGTGACACGAGTGTCGAAGTTGCCTTTCAATCATTTCAAACTTTCATTGCCTGTAAATCACATCAGCTTGTTTACATCTGCAGGTCTAAACTGCTGCTGCTGCGTCTTTCCTTCCCTATGTGACAAGTGGCGAAGGTCAGGCTGTGTTTATGTGCGAGCTTCAATGTAAATCATCTGCAAGACTGAAAGTGTGTGCGTGCATTCACCCAAGGCAGACGGTGTGTGTCGGCCATGTGTGTGTCCCTCCTCCAGTGCTGTGAGGGCGGGTTGGGTGGCGTCACCTTGCTGAGAGGGTGGGGGGGCTGTGGCACACGAAACTGTGGGAAGAATCACAGACACAAACAAAGGTTCAGATGGATGCGGAGGCCAGGAAAAGGTCAGAGGTCGAATGAGAAGGTCGTGTCGAGGAGCAAAGACAAAGCCAGAGAGGGAGAGAGAGAGAGATTCTCCAGCAGGCCTCGCTCTCCCACACACAGGTCAAGATCATGTTTTATCTTTATAGTTGGGTACTATCACATTTACTTCTGCACCAACTAACAGCTACAACACAACTGAGTTGACAGAAAGAAATAGAGAGAAATAAAACAAGAGTCAAAGAGCTATTTAGACAAAGAAAAATAGATTGATAGAGGCTGTAAATAAATTGCTCATTCATTCCCTCCACAGCTAATCCCTGATAAGAAAAGGTTACATCGAGAGCTGCACAGCTGCAGTGAAGGAATAAAGACAAACACATAAAAACATCATATACAGATAACAGCACTGGCACAAACAGGACAGTTAGATTGAGTAGAGAGAAGTGTAGTGACCGCCATATTTTTTCTGCACCACTATGCTGCACATTTATTCATTTCTATACAGTCACACCTGGAAGCTTCTCAGTAAAACCACCACCACTGAGCAGCTCTATAAATCTGGACAGACACTACACAGACTCTAACGAATAGTTCAGTATTTCAATAAATATGCTTATTTGCTTTTGAACAATAAGGCTCAATACTGCTATCATATCTGTCCACTTAATATGAACCTGGATAAGTAGCCGGTTAGTTTAGCTTAGCATAAAGAGCGTAAACAGGGTTCTGTCCAGGTGGCCCATGAAGTCAGCTGGTGACCCTCCACAACTTTCTGTTTTTACATTTTGTTTTTTGTAAGGATTACAGAAACAAAATATAATGAGCTAATCAGTGAGCTTTAGAGGTGATGATTTTATTAGCTTTTGGACAGAAATTTTGTTCACACTCATGGTTCACGGAGGATGAATCCTAATGACTTTGGTGATCCCTTAACTTTTCCCACAGCACCATCATTAGGTAAAAACTTCAATTTGTCCAGTACTTGATGACATTCCTATCAGCCTCAGCAGCACTTTGTGTTGGTGCTAATTAGCAAATGTTCTATTCAGCATTCTAACAAGATCACGTCAGAGGGTGATCATGATAAATACTATACCTGAACATAGAGCCTAAGCATTAGCATGTTAGCATTGCCATGCAGACTGTCAGTCTTGTTTCTTCTTGCTAACGCTGCCTTTCTCTTTCAGTATTTTCGCAGATGGGGCGACCTTGTTAAAATAACATTTCATTGGAATTGTCAATGAGCAGAACCACTCAGGAGTTCCATGTTTATGTTCAGAGTCAGGACCCATGTTGCGACTAGCCAACTGAACCATGCATACACAGAAGCATAGACAGTAAGCAGAGAATGTGGCCATGCGTGTTGTGTGAGATTAATAAAATCATGCATTTGCACAGCTTAACGAACAGTTTCAGTGTTCAGTGACTTGCTCAAATGCAAATGATCGGGGCAGGGAGAGTGTCAGCCACTCCGTGGTTTTAAAGAGACAATCTCTCAGTCAGCACCTTTGTCACAGAGTGTGCTGAAGACAGTATTTGATGTCTTTAAAGGAAAGAAGATTTGTCAAAGAAGACCAGTAACTTAATGCATGAACATACTGTATGATGTGGCTGAATGTGTTGTGTTTCCTCTAAACAGCAAATCTCCACATGCATGTGCAGTGCTGATACTGTTTCTTTGAGTCTTTCTCCCTTTCAAAGCAGTGCAGTAGTCATTTTCTCTCTCCCTGTTTCAGCTTTCACATAGTGCTGCTGCTCCATTAACAATTCAAAAAATGACAAGGATGAGGGTCAGACTGGACTGAAATTGGTCACATTCATCACAACAACCTCTGACTTTGCAATGTCATCAATAATAAAGACATAAATTCTTATTCCACACACCACACTGCATCTTCTTATGGCACAACACTATGAATAAAACATCAAATCATACGTTTCTATACCACACAATATTCTCTATAGTGTACTCTATGAATAATGGATCTCGTGTGGAGTTTCTTATTAATATGGGCTTTGCTTGGTGGTGAGGTAAGTCAGTGCTAACAAACACACTTCTTACTCTCTCTCTAGAGGATTCACGAGGCCTCTGGAGACCACATAGCGAATGCAGTTACACCAACAGCCACATAAAAACTGTTGTGCTGTGTAGTGTAATCTAAAAACAGCTGATCTGTAACACACTTGTCATCCACTGCAGTGACATAACAGGGCAGCTGTACATACACCATCAAATACCCTTGAACCCAACAGGTATGCAATGAATGCAATGTTCTCTAGCAGCAATTTCCATCCATCTATCATCGAACATTCAACTACTCAACACATAAAGGACAGAATTCCCCAAAATGCTGGTGTAATGTCACATATATCACAACAACTCCTGGGGCTTCGCTGTTTCAGTCATTTATTGAATAAAAATACTAAAGGTTTGCTGGTTCCATCTTGTTAAATGTGAGAATCAGCTTTTCTCTGTATCACTGTAAATCCAACATTGTTTGGTTTTTCAGTGTTGGTTGGGGAAAAAGGCTGAGGTCATGTTGAGCTCTGGGAAACTGGTCAATTTTCAAGAAAAAATGGGAAATATTTAAAGCAATTTTTTTGGTCCCAGCTTCTCAAATGTGAGAATTTGCTGTTTTGTTTTGTTTTGTTTTTTTGCATATTGCATATCTTTGGGCTTTGGACTGTTGGTCAACCAAAAAACTATATCCTTCAGCTCTACAACATTGTCATGAAGATTAATCGATTAATCTGGCAAATAACCAGAAGGTTAACGGATAATGAAAACAATCATTAGCTGCAGTCCTTAACTAACCATTGCAGTAATTAACTAATTTAACAGGAGTGAACAGATTAATCATCAGTTAAAATAATTTCTGTTTGCAGCCCAACCCAGCTAGTGTGACCTTTTACTATTATACACACCAATCGTTGGCTCTTCAATGACACAGAGAGCAAACGGCTATTTTCAGTGTCATTTATTCTATTGTATTTTATTGTATTTAAATATACCGGACTGCTATGACAACCTAATTTCCCTTCGGGCATGAATAAAGTCATCTATCTATCTATCTATCTATCTATCTCAAGATAGTAGCACTTGACTAACATTAATGCTAGTTAGCACTATCTATAGCAGTAAGCCTGTGAAGCTGTATACTGTGTGTTATCTCTCATTTTACTAATATTAAAAGTGTGGCATTACTCATATTTGACTAATGCTGCTTAAATATATACAGCGTATGAAATTATATCCTGGCTAAGACGTAGCTACATGGCTATTAGTCACACAAACTGTAAGTTTTCAGTCAATAAGTGCGGCTTAGTTTTAGCCCACATTAGAAGCCTTTTCCTTGCATTATTGTACTTGTGTCCTTGCTAAGACTGTGAGATTGAGCTGAGAACCATCAAATATAGAATAAAGAATCTCTAAGACTACAGTATCTCTTATTCAGCAGCAAAGCATGAGACCTAAAAAGGTATTTCCAGCTATTTCTTTCAGCCGTTGTTTACATTCGGGAGCAGATGCCTGGTGATTGAACCAAAGCAACACGAAGACGAAGGACAAAAGCAAATACCGTACATAGCATGCATTCAGTCCAGAGAACCATGATTAAATGAAAGGAACAAGACGTTATATTGTGTGTATAGGTCGTACTGAGAGAGAAGAAACATACAGAATTCAACTCAACAACCCTAAGAAGTTTGTGATAACAGCATGAAGTTTTCTTTCAGTTGTCAGTATTACTAATAAATTATACATTTTGTGTGACAGCTTCCTGAAAGCCCATGAACTGTAATGATCAATAATTCAAAGATGTAAAGATACAACTGATGTAGAGTAAAACATATTTTACTAGTTTGTAAGTGTTAAATGAGAGCAGCAGTGGCGATGCATGTGGGAGGTTGTTATGATAGGACAGGAGCAGCAAAGCTTGTCAGGTTTATTAGTCTCTTTAACATTTTATTCAGCAATCATGTAGTTTTTTTGGAAATGATTCCCTCTGCAATCAGTAATTGAATTTTAGGCCTTACAAGCACATCGTTTTCCTACAGTGTACACATGCAGCAAACTGGAGAAACAACTTCAGTAACTAAATTCACAGCGATTATTGACAGCTTCAGCTTAAGCCTGCCAGCCGTCATTTATCAGCACAAAAGCTGCAGTATATAAGATACACGTGGGTTCTAATTACTCTATTTTTTATCTTTAACTGCAGTCATTTTCACGCACATTTCTGAATATTCTCCATATCATTAGTAGCTTTGGAAATGGGAAAATCAAGAACTACTTTCAGCTGATATGGCAGTGGTCTTTCTGACGGCCCTATCGACAGGACAACGTTATTTGTCAGCACCTTGTAAAACCATTTCAAACCACTGTTGAAAAATAAATGTGTCATGGTTAAAAGAACCCAGCGTCAACAGTATCCCATATTACCATCCAACATCTCATTGACCCATGCTGCTCCGACCTCCTTCGTCTGCAGAGTTTGTTGCACTTTTCTACAGAGCACAGTCTCCAAAAAGTGTAAACTATTGAAGCTGGTCTGGAGTCCTTGATCAGATTCTCAGGCTTATTCTTTGAGCAGATATTTCCTGATTACTGAATGCCTTTGCTTAATTAACATTTAATCAAAACTACAGTCTTTCCAAATCTTAAACAGAGTGCTTTCATTGCCTAAGCCAAACTACAGACAGGACTCAGGATGTGAACCCTGGTCTCCTGTGCTAATGCAGTCCAACCAGCTCCCAAAGACCTCCATACAGTACAGAAACCTGTCTTCGCTGGACGAAATGTTGCCTGTAAGCAATACTCAAAATGTCACAGCCTCTGTATCCTCAATGTTAGCTATATCCCTGTTTATAACACGTCTGGTGTACATATTTCAGCCAGTAAGCAGGTGCTTTTAAAGGCTTAAGTCAAGCCTAACTGGGCTGAAATTAACTGAGAAATATTTAATAATCAGCTCTCTTCAAATCTCAGAGGAACTACACGCATCTAATCCCACAATGTCTGCTCATGCTTGGCTTATTTTACCATCAGAGGTCTGTTACTCATCCATCAAAAACAACCGAGGAACCTTTTGCATACTAAAGCAGCAAAACCTAAAAATAAATATGCAATCCCCTTTTCAAGAACAGAGAGATTTGAAGATGTGCTTCAGGATGCCTTGAGTGGTGCAATTCAAGTAATTTATAGACCACCAAAACGTTGCAAGTTAGGCTACTGTCGAGCTTGCCGAGCACCCACAGGGCTTGTTTGTATCTAATGATCTAACAATTTGAGGCTTTAGAGGCTCTAAACTGTGAGAAACAAACACATTTAATGTTTTCAAAGCCCTTAAATTGTTCAAACCTACTTTTTAGATAACTGTCAGGTCAACTGCAGGGGGAAAAAAAGACAAAATTGTGTTTTTTTTGTGCAGAAAAAGCTAAAGGACAACTTCAGCTTTTAGGGTTGGTGAGATTTGTGAAGTTGTTTTTACAATTTGCATGGTTGTACTGGTTTGCTAATTGTTTTAAATATATCAAGAAAAAGCATACTTGCTCGTAATTTGTGGCTCATTTGTTGTTTACTTTCTGTTCTGTTCAGTCTCCACCAGCTCCTGAAGGAAATATCAGGCGCTTTAGCTGCTCGATGCTTCTACGTTCACCAGCTAGTCGCTAACTTCATCTGTCTGCTGGTTGGTGCTGAGCAAGTAACGCACTGCAACGCAAAAAACACTAAAGTTGTGGCCAATAAAACCACATCAATGAGCTGAAACACACTAAAATGCTATAAATAACTGAAAGTAACTCTGTGGGCCTCTTCACATTGAAAGTAATCAAAATATTAATTGATGTAGCTTTAAATCTTCAACCATTCATTACTTTTTGCACTGGAGGACTGTGAATGAGAGCATCTGTATGACTGCACTTACTGTAAGTGGGCTGTAGAGGCTTCAGAATGCAGGCAGCCCATTGACAGGACAAATAGATGCAGTGCTGGAGTAAAAAGAAAGGAATCAGATCTCTGGCATGGATCACTCTGCCTGTCAGACCAAAGCTGCTGCCTGTGATTGAGCCTTTGATGAGAACACACACATAAACACTGACAGATGATAAAACCTGACGACATCTCTGGACTTACTCCTAATGATTACTTTGAAGATTTAAATTGTATAGGAGAGAAATCTCTCTCTTTATGTTCTTGAAAAAAAAACATGAAACCAGTCTCAGGCCTACTGCCGTTTAGAATATTGTTCTTAAACACATCAGTCCTCTGACAACACATCAAAAACACACATGGGGGAATTATGTGCACAGCGCAGCGTTTACACACTTGCCATGAAGACTTGACGCTGACAATAGGCATTAAATGAGTACCAATCAGCAGTTCTTTCTTGTAGAGCCTGAATTTTTACCTTCTTCAGAGGCTCTGAGAGATACCTCTCCCCTCTCCCTCTCTGTGTCACCCACACCCCCTCTCTGCGCGCTGCACCTGTGCCGCTGCTGCTCGTGCGTCAGATGGTGGCCACTGAAGTCCTGAGACCTTTCTCTCTGTCGGACTGGCTGCAGACCGACTCGACCTTGCCAAGAGCTCACAGGTTGTCATCCTGCAGCCGCCGTGTCCTCTGCACGGTCCGCGCATTAATCACGCAGCAACCGCACGCGTAACTTTGGGCTGTTTTACGCACAGGTTCCCAGTTTGGACCAGCAGCAGAGAATATCGCTGCTACCTTGACGAAATGACCACACGCGCGATTTACACAGTAACTTCAAGAGGTAC
>JAPZEA010000004.1:2957417-2969615 GCA_029783685.1 Heniochus monoceros | reverse complement strand
CTCTCTCTCTCTCTCTCTCTCTCTCTCTCTCTCTCTCTCTCTCTCTCTCTCTCTCTCTCTCTCTCTCTCTCCCCCCCTCTCTCTCTCTCTCTGACACAAATGAGCACCTGCAGGCTCACTTGGATAAGCACACACACGTACAGAACGGAGGCGAGCATACACACACACACACACACACACACACACACACAGGCTGTCTGTCTTGTCAGCAGCTGGCTCCTGGGGTCTGCCCTTCTGCTGCTGTTTTTGTCTACTTCATTTAATATTGGATGTTGTGTGTGTGTGTGCGTGTGTGTGTGTTATAATGCGTGTGTGTTGGACTGTGTGGCATCATGTCTGTCTAGAAGTGAGCTGAAAGCAAAACTTTTTCACCCTTCCTTCTAGTAGTTTGCATTTAACTGTGTGTGTTGACCAGTAGCTGTTTCTGAAGCTACATCGTCCCATTGCTGATTGGCTACTGATTGAAATCCACTTTACAGCCTGTACACCTCTAGACATGGATTCCAAGCTTCTGTATTCCTCATCTGTTTTTGTCTTCGTCTTCAGGCTATGAGAAGTACAACTCGATGCGAGCTGACCCCGCCCTGTGTTTCTTGGAGAGGGTGGGCATGCCGGACGCCAAGGCTATCGCTGCTGAGCAGAGGGGCTCCGACATGATGGCAGATGGCGCCGAGGGGTAAGAGAGCAGGCTTGACTCGCCAAGAAGCAGCTCCTCAGCTCCCCCTTCCCTTTAGCATTATGTTGCTTGGTTTTTTGTCTTCATCTCTCTGTGATTTGTCATATTTTAATACCTTTTTCCAGTCTCTTCCTCTTTCATTTTCCTGTCTCAGCACTTAGCTTCAAAAGGTGCTCAGAATGTTTGCAGGTATTAAGGTCTGAGAAATAATGGGGTTTGATTTAATGCAGAAAGGCAAATGCTATTAATTGTCCAGTGTGTCCAAAAGATGCAGGCCTACATGTTTGTGTTTCTGATGGACTTTTTTTTGTTTGTTTATATTGCTGCCAACTTAAATTAAGTTGTTTTATCAGTGTCTTGCCTCACTCTGAATTATGTTTAATGCATTGGATTTCACCAATAACCATAATGGCGAAAATTCCCTGAATTAAAGTTGCATTATTTTGTTTTGTCTCCTTATTTTTGCCATTTCATCTTCTGTTGATCTTTTTCTTCTTTTACTGTGTTGTTAGTTCTTCAAATAATGAAACTGAAAATGATTCAACAGTCTGTGCCTCCTTGAAATTAAAACCTTGAATTCCTTGCCTGTCCCTCCAACCTCTACAGTGAGGATGAGGATCCAGAGTACAAACCACTGCGGATGCCTTTTAAAGATGACATGGATGACTTCACCAACTCTCCACTGGATGACAAAGATGACACTGTGGAAGGTGAAGCTGAAGGTAAACTTTGAATTCATCCAGACACAGAGGGAGAGGGTGAAAGGTGTTCTAAAAGAAGAATAATTTAATAGAACAGAGTTTTTGGGAAAATGTGAACTTTTTGTGGGGAGAAGCTTAGAAAGCGTTTCAGGAAACAAAAGCATGCGGTCATCTTTAAACACCATCCACAACAACAGCCTTATACAACCCTGCACAATCTCTCCAGCGGGTTTAAATCCTTTAGCACTTTAGCACAAAAAAAGTGTGTTGAAAACAAGAAAACTGAGCGAGCTTTCTCTGACTGTAGAAATGTCAGGTGATCAGTCATTTCTCACTACAACTTGATCTGGACCGGATTCTCAGTGTTAGAGGAAGGAATCTCAAGGTCCAAAAAACAAGGTGCAAAATGTAGAACTCAGAAGTCTAATAAGATGACATGTCCTGACTGCTGTTCCTGTGTGCCTTAGTTAAGTAGCTCCTGCAGTAACCGCTCTGTTGGGTAACAACAGGCTGTGCAGTCACAACCCCTATGAAAATACAACAGGCTTGACATTCGCTTCAAGTGGTGAATGATGATGCATCTTTCTCTTCATCCCTCATTCCCTCTGTTCTCTCCTCTTCTGTAGCTAAATCAGGTGAAAATGGTCAAAGCGTGCCTGCTGTGGGCGGAGCTTCAGGCTCCAGTGAGCGTCTCTATTGGCCAGCAGCCTCAGCTCTGACTGCCCGTCTGCGGCGCCTCATCACTGCCTACCAACGCTCCAACCGCAGAGAGCAGCTACGCCAGGAGGCGCTCAACCGGCCTGATGGTCGCAGACGAAGACGCAGGGAGTTCCTGCCTTCCATCGCCATGGTGACCGATACAGGTGGAGGGGCAACTTACATCCAAGATGGAGCGGGGGTGTTCATGGCAGAAGGAACCCCTTATCTGGCTAAAGGAAGTGCTTACTTTACCAAAGGTGGTCAGTTCATGTCGGAGGCGTCACCAGTGATGACCTCCGGCTCCCTGATGGCTGATGGAGCCATGTACTACAAAGAGAGAAGACAAAGGTAGCGTTGTACTTAATGTCACATAACTACAAGGTTTATTGAACACTTGTGTATGGATTCATGAGAATATGTAATTAAATAATACCCCTACAGTATATTTCACCATACAAAACAGCCTTCACATATGCTAGAGATCACCGTGACATGACATGTGATCAAACATCACGTTACTTTTGGTAGTTGAACTTGTTCTCACGTTTGTTTGTTTGTTTTCCTCTGTCAGATGGACTCGTCGTGAGGAGGCTGATTTCTACCGTGTAGTGTCCACTTTTGGAGTTGTCTTTGATACCCAGCGTCAGAAATTTGACTGGACACAGTTCAGGGCCTTTGCTCGACTGGACAAGAAAACGGATGAGAGCTTGGAGAAATATTACTACTCATTCATTGCCATGTGTAAACGGGTCTGCAGAATGCAGGTCAAGACTGAAACAGGTAAGAGGAAACATGTATTGATTGAGGTCACTGCAAGGCAGAAAGATGGCTTCTCATCCATATATATATTGTGCAGTTGTTCAGTCACTAAAATAACTACTTTGAGGTTCAATAAAAGGAGAAAAATTGTCTGACATGATATTTTGTGATTTGCTTATGAAGGACTGCTTCTGTCTTTTACCTCATCAGAACTCCCAGACCCAACCCTGATCATCGACCCCATCACAGAGGAGCGTGCTTCTCGCACATTGTACCGCATCGAGTTGCTCCGCCGCATCCGAGAGCAGGTCCTCCCCCATCCGCTGCTCTCTGAGCGCCTCAAGCTCTGCCAGCCTTCCCCAGACCTCCCAGAGTGGTGGGAGTGCGGCCGCCATGACCGGGACCTCCTCCTGGGGGCCTCGAAGCACGGCGTAAGCCGGACAGATTATCACATCTTAAACGACCCGGCCTTAGCCTTTCTTGAGGCTCATCAGCGCTTTACCGGCCAGCGAGGGGCTGGCGTCTACATGGGAGCCCAGGGAGAGATTCCCAAAACTGGGATGGGAGCAGCAGAAAGCACCCCTGCACCCCTCCTCACACCTACAGAGCTGGCAAGTGCTGCAGCTGCTGCCAAAATTGCTGCTAATGCAGCAAAAGAGGAGGAGGGAGAAGGGAAGGAGGTGAAGACCAAGGAAGGGAAAGCAGAAATGGAGGTGAAAATGGAAACAGACAGGGGAGATGCCAACGACATTCCATGTACCAAGACTGAAACTCCTGATGAACAGAAGGAAAGTGAGGGAGAGGTCAGAGAAGGGAAAGACGAAACCACTGCTTCACCGAAGAAAGACATGAAGAAAGAGGAGGAGGCGCAGCCAAAAGTAGAAAAAGAGGAGCAGGAAGAGCAAAAAGAGGAGGATCGTGGAGAAGGAGAAAAGTCTTCCAAGCCAGCAGATGACCAAGACAAAGACTTAACAGAAGAGAAGAAGAGTTCGACTCCTGCTGACTCTGTCTTGGACCAGAAGGAGATGAAGACTGAGCTCGAAGAACATCCTGACCCCTCCCCTAAAGCCCAACCAGGCCACAAGACTGCTGAGGAGGAAGACGGAGAGGAGAGGGAGAACCCCGAGTCTCCTAAATCTCCAAAGTCAGCTGACACAGAGAAAAGCCCAGAGGAGGAAGACGAAGAGAGGCTGGATGAAGACGACAAATCAGAGAAATCCTCTCAGGCTGAAGGTAATGGTTTCTTCCGCTGACATTCGCTTGGGGGTAGTCAGAGTCATCGATCACAGTGGGGGCTGTTTGTTGTTTTGAGTTTGGTTTACCGGAAAGATGATGACATTAAGTCCTAAATGGACTTTCTACACAGCATAGATGTCTCAAATGTCTGCTTTAACTCTACTCTTATTTATTACAAAGACATTTGTTAACCAGTTTATTTGTCCTGGTTGTCAGTTGTCATCAGTGCTGATGCTGCGCTCTGTCAGAGGCTAATTTCTGGTGTTTCCCCTCATGACTTGGCGGTGTTTTAATGAGTCAAGTTTCAGGGGCGAGAGGATAAAATGAGTTTGGATCCCTTGATAATGACTTGGAAACCCTTTAAAATGAAGAGTGGCAACATGACCTTCCCTCTGTCCACACAGCGAGTGCTGCATCAGAGCAGAAGAACTTTGACGAGGAGAGTATCGCGTCTGTGAGCACGTCAGCCCAGAACGAAACCAGAGATGGGTTCTGCCCCGACGACCTGCCAGAAACCTCTGCGCTGCAGGCCTTGCAAGACCGCGCCTATAGCTTCTCATTCTGGCCTAAGGTGAGTCTCAAATAGTAGCCAGCATGGACAAATAAATGCCAGTCGCTCATGAAAGCTGGGTAACAATCAGCCCTTCACTGACATGAGTCACTTCAGCTTTGCCGTTTTTTCATTTGCTGTTGAGCTCCTGTCACTGACACTCGTTGCAGATGTTTCACTGTAAATCAGAGCTATAATGGTTGTTGATTTAATTCATTGCTCAATGAAGAATTTATCATTAAGTAAAAATTTTCAAACTGAAAATGCCAAAAAATTTACTGGCTTCTCCTCTGGTTCCAAATGTGCATGTTTGCTGGTTTTAAGTCTTATATTGCAATAAAATGAATTATTGTTAGGTTTGGAGTGTATTTGGACAAAACAAGGCCTTTGAAGCCATCAGCCTGAGCTCTGTGGAAATGCACATTATAGTGCTTTTAGCAAGATGGGTGGCTCTTGGTAATAATTCAAATACGCTAATATAAAAATAAGGAAAATTACAGGCATGCCTCTAATGTAAGCCAATAAGTGTCAAATGAAGTACTTTCTAGAATACTCCATCACCACTCTCCACCCTCTCCACCCCTCAGGATCGAGTGATGATCAACAGGATGGATAACATCTGCGAGGCCGTCCTGAAGGGCAAGTGGCCTGTCAACAGACGCCACATCTTTGACTTCCCCGGCAACCTTTTGCCAGGGCATGGCTCCACGGTGACCGCAGCGGCCGTAGCCACGGCGACCGAGAGCCCGCTGCAGAGGCGGAGCCTGGCTGAGCTGACGATGGCCGGCATGCACACACCTTACAGTGGGAGTGAAGATAAAACACTATCCCCACAGGTTCATGTGAGTGTTTGTGCACATAAACACAGAGAAAGGCCTAATGAGTCTTTTGATA
The DNA here is from genome assembly GCA_029783685.1 of Heniochus monoceros. NCBI lineage: Eukaryota > Metazoa > Chordata > Actinopteri > Chaetodontiformes > Chaetodontidae > Heniochus > Heniochus monoceros. The sequence continues at coordinate 2,964,100 of JAPZEA010000004.1, read as the reverse complement.
TGAACAACAAGATTTTTTTTTAAATCTTTTCAGAAACTTCATTTTACTTCAAGAGTTATCCAAAAAACTGAACTAGCTTTAAGCCCCAGATACTTTAAGCATTAATAGATACATGACAGTTATGCCTCTTGAAACCCTCCAATTAGCCTGTCTGCATTCTGTCTTTGTAAATAAAGATACTGCTGATGTCAAGCTCCCCGTTAAGATGCTGTTGTTAGGTGGACACAGGTGTAACCGATGACCTAATGTTGCAGGACGACGCTCTGAGCCTGACGGTGCCTCGACAGAGGAGGCGGAGGAGGAGGAAGATTGAGATTGAGGCGGAGAGGGCAGCCAAGAGACGTAACCTGATGGAGATGGTGGCTCAGCTGAGAGAGAGCCATGCTGCTGCAGAGTCCCAGAGCCAGGCTATAGACCTCACCAAGGTATTCACATGAGCTCACACGAACACACTCAATCCTTTAGTACGCTTCTTAATGATGTGGAGGGGATCGTGAGTTCAGTGGTGTGTGTGTATTTGTCTGTCTGCAGCTAATCTCACATACTACTGCGCCCATCAACCTAAAGTTTTGGTCCACATTTATGACTGTGTGCTCAAGAACCTCGTGGTCGCAGTCATCCACTAAATTATTTTTTTATTTTTAAACAATTGTATGTACTGCTCTGTTTTATTATTACATAGAAAAAGGCATTCCCAGCTAAAACCAAGCTTTAGCTAGCCTTTTGCAGGCCATAATTTGGCCTTTATCGTGGTTCCTAAACTGACATCCATAGAAAAGTTTGGTCTCGTCTCGAACCGGAGAATCTGCAGATTAATTCCATACCTGATATGTTATGATCCACTAAAGTCAGGCATGATACGAGATGAATAAATCAGCCTTTTTGTTATCTTAGTTGCCATCTTGACTGTAAGGGAGCCAGGAGGGACAACTGAGAGAGATTTAACCCTTCTTTGTTTGGGAGGGGAGACCAAGGGGTTTTATTTTGTGTGGTGTGTTACAACAAAATGTTGTGGCATTGCAGCAGGTGCCTCACCATCCTTAACCTCAGATATTTCACCTTCCTCTGTTTCAGCCAGACACATGAGTGCACTCATCTTGGTAGAAGCCGTAATGCCAAACTATCAAAAATTCAACATGATGCTAATTTTTACATTCAAAGTCGAAACTGATCTGGTTTGTTGTTTAGGGTATGCATCATCACCACAAGGCCTCTCCCTCATTGGCTGGCTTCCCCAGTGCCCTGGTGACAAGCCCCTCCCTGAAAGCACAGATGGAGTTGCTGCAGCAAGCCCCTCCCTCCGGACACCGAGCCAACGGTTCCTTGGAGGCTGACCTGCCTATCATGAGGAGGAGGCGGGGCCGCAGGAAAAATGTGGAGGGCCTGGAGCTGCTGTTCATGGGCAACAAGAGAGCAGGAGGGGTATGGAGTGGTTGTGTGGTTCAATGGGCAGTAAAGTTGTCAGTGTTGCACCAACACTAAAGAAAATACATACAGTATCTTCATTAAATGTATTTTTCCTTCTCCCCCATTCTGTGTCCCTCGTGGACATTCAGGATGACACTGAAGAGACAAAGGCTTCAGGTGTGGAGGGTGGTCAGGGTGCCGGCAGTGCCCACAGACCCCACACTGTCCCCGAGCAGAGCCCCAGTGCCAGATCTCTGGCTTCTGGCAGTCTGGAGCAGGAAGAGGCAGCAGTTTCCAACAAAGAGCTGGGAGAGTGGCTGAGGCAGCACCCAACATACACCATGGATATGGCTGGATTCACACCAGTACGTCATCCTCTCTTTGTCTTCATTTATTTATCATAATGTGATTTTTCCTCTTTATCTGCAGTCCTTTGTTTGTGGGGAACATTAAAGTGTAAGCAGGATGAAGGGTCTTACTGCAGGTTTTCTCCAGTTTATTCTAGCTTTCCTCTTGTTCAGCAGTCTTTTCTGTAAGCCACTAGTTATTCACACCTACCTTTCTCTTTTCGTCTTCCTCCTACAGAAGAGCGAGGAGTTACTGCTGTCTCAGTTTTCTAAGCCCAAGCAGAAGCGCCATCGCTGTCGAAACCCCAACAAGATCGACATCAACACCCTGACAGGAGAAGAGAGAGTGCCTGTGGTCAACAGACGCAATGGACGCAAGGTGAGCTGTCATTCGTCAGGGTTCTCCATTCAAAACAGCCACTCTGTCTTTCTACATGAATCAATTGTCCAAGAGAAACTCATTTCATCTTCCTGTTCCTCAGATGGGTGGTGCCATGGCTCCACCAATGAAAGAGCTTCCCAGATGGTTACTGGAGAATCCAGAGTTTTCTATTGCCCCTGATTGGACAGACATTGTCAAACAGTCGGTTAGTAACCAAAACAAAACCTACCAACAGTTACATCTTTGTAACAACTGTCATATTAATTGCACTGCTCCTGTACAAAATGTTTCGAAGAAACTTGGTGGTTACAAATGAAAATAGTTGCGTTATTGTTTCTTTGTAGCTGCTCTGAGCCCAACTCTCTCAAATTGCCAGCTTGGCGTTCCTTTGTGAGTTGAACTTGTTTTCTAACCTAAAATCCTCCTCCACACAGGGTTTCCTCCCAGAAGCCATGTTTGACCGCCTTCTGACCGGCCCTGTAGTCAGGGAGGAGGGCGTCCGTCGTCGGGGACGACGACCCAAATCTGAGATTGCCAAGGCAGCCGCCGCCGCCCAGGCAGCAGCAGCAGCTCAGGCCGCCCAGGCATCGCTGGCCACCGCTGCTTCATCTGCAGGTATAAACCTCTGCTAAAGCAACCAGTTACCACACATGAAGAATGTTAGGGGAAAAAAGTGCCATCTGGCATTGTGCTACTTTATTTTCACCACATTATTTTATTAACCCCTCGACTTGTGCATGGGAGATGGGAGCCATTTGCCTTCATAGCAGATAGCGAGTATGTTTGCACTGCTTCATTTTAACCCTGTGTGTGTGTGTTTGTGTGTGTGTGTGCATGCAGGAGGCATCAACCCTCTGCTGTTGAACAGTCTGTTTGGAGGGATGGACCTGTCGTCCCTCCAGAGCCTCCAGTCTCTCCAGTTGGCTGCTGGTCTGATGGCCTTCCCTCCACCCACCGACCCAAAGCAGGCTGCTGCCAGTGCCGCCGCCGCCGCCTCCATGCTGCCCCTCATGCTGCCCGGCATGGGAGGCCTGCCCAACATGGCCACCACCCTCCCCAACATGTTCAGCCTAGGCGGGCTGTTTGGCAGCAACCTGGCGGCCGCCGCCGCAGCATCCAACTCCACTGTCACTGCCGCATCAGGGAACACCAATGGAACGATGGAGGGAGAGAGTGACGAGGCGGTGACGACCAAGAGGAAGAGAGAGGGAGAGGAAAAAGAAGATGGAGACGAGTGCGATGAGGTGGGAGACGAGGAGGAGGAGGAGGCTGAGGGAAATGAGGGAGGTGTGAAGAAAGCAAAGAAGAAGAAGACGGAGAAGGAGGGTGAGGGAGGGGCAGAGAAAATGGAGAAATCAGTTAAGGATGCAGCTCCTCAGATCCCAGCTGCTGATTCGTCAGCTGAATCATCCATCAACGGTGATGCAGCAGCACTGTTGGCTGCAGCCGGCATGTCTGCCAACTCTCTGGCGTTCAACCCCTTCCTCCTCTCCACCATGGCCCCTGGCCTCCTCTACCCCTCCATGTTCCTACCTCCAGGCCTCGGGGGGCTCAGCCTGCCCGGCTTCCCCACCGCCTCCACCCTGGCCGAGCTGCAGAGTGCCATGGCCGGAGCGCTGGGGGGCAACGTTGTGACCACAAACCCCCCTAGAGACAAGGAGGAGAAGAAGGGGGGGCTGAAAGCTACAGGAGAGGAGGAGGAGGAGGAGGAGGAGGAGGGAGGAGAGAGTGACTTGGCTGAGGAAAAGGAGGGGTGCGTGGAGGAGGAGACAAGAGGTGAGGATTCAGCCGTGGAGGATGGAGGGATGGGAGGAGAGCAGGAGGCGGCGGGGTCTCCACAGAAGGACAAGAGTGACTGAAATAAAACACAGAACTGACTGGCCTTGGACATTTCCTCACCTCTGACCTCCCCTTTTCCTCCCCCTCACCACGTTTACACGCCTCCACCAGAAATATCCAAACTATTATGAATCCTGTTTTTTGTTTTTTTTTTCTTTTCATTGTTGTTGATGATTTCTCTCTCACTCTTTGTTTATTTTTTTGGCCAGGTATATTTACTATGCGTCAGAGAGGACGGGGTGTGTGTCAAGTGAAATCTCTCTGATAGATAGTGTAGTCAGGGAAAATCCTCACAGCCGGTCGCTCCGAGCTCGGCTCCTCTTCAAAGACTGTTTGTTTCTCTCTGGTCGGCCTGTGTGCACTGTGAACGGTGCACACACACTTCTCTCCCACAATCCCTCAAATAGGACTTCACGAGGTTCCACTAGTACTATTATTATTATTATTATTATTATTATTATTACTGCTGCTTTCAGCTCTCAGATCTGTATTTTTTATTTTTGCTTCCTCCTTCGTCTGGACTGTTTCGTAGTTGTTGGTAATTGGCAGCATCTCATCAAAAAGAGGAGAAACGCCTGCTAGTTGGCGCTTTTTCTAACATCAGTTCTCAAAAAACAGCATTACAGCTAACCTGGCTGTCTGTCTGACAAAGCTGCTGCAGAAGGAATTGTGGGTATTAGGCTGATTGAGCTGCTCTGTTCAGAGCAGATTTTTAGTTCTCACATATCAGACCAGGTAGACTCTGAGGAGGAAGACGAAACCAGACTGGCCTGAAACTCAGTCTCACACACTGACTACCACAACACACAAATATCCCAACACATACTTGATCATTAGCTGCACACACATGCACACTCAAACATTCAGTTTCTGAAGTGCACCACTACACACACACTAACCCCCTTAACCCTCTCTGTTATGTGACTGTTTCTGGGAGGACTCGTTTTCCTTTGAGTGTGTGTGTGTGTGTGTGTGTGCTTGTGCGTGTGCGTGCACACTGAACCAATACTGTTAAACCCAGTCCCACACTGTTTGAATACCAGTCTTGAATCTTTCCACTGCCACATCTGAATCCTGTCTCTCTCTCTCTCTTTTGGAGGCGGCTGGTTTTGGCTCAGGAGTGGCAGGCGGGCTGGGTCTGCCGCCAATCAGGCTTTCTGATTGGTCCGCTTCACGCTGCTAAAACCAGCCGTCCCCGTTAGGAGGTTTCTGTGAATGGGTTTGGAGCGGTGGTCCACACAGGGATGTGTTTTTTCAGGTTTATTCTTTAAAGGGGGCACATTAGATGGTTGATTTTTTTTTTTTTTTTCTGGTCGCTGCAAAATTAAAATCCTTTTTTAATTGTTCTTGTTTTCCTTCATATCCCTGTAGTTTCATACCAAGTGCTGCTCCCCAGTGACCCTCTCTTTAAAGACTGTTTCTCTAGTCACACACACTGACACCAGGCCTGGCCAGAACAGGACTGATAACACATTTTCAACAGAGTTGGAAGTTCACAAGTTTCTATATGATGTTCAACTCTGGTCGCTGAGTAAGGTTTTGAATACTTGAAAAGTGCGAGTGGTGCTTGATTTGTTTCCATTTCCGAGGCCAGTTCACGTGTCTGAGAATAATCAAGCACCGCAAGTGGTTCAAATATTTGAAAGTACATTCAAACACACACTGTGGCCAGGTCTTATTAACATTTGCTATCACAGCCAGCCCAGCAGATGCAAAGAGAGAGAACTGGGGCGGAGGGGGAGAGATCGGCTCTGGCTCCCTGGAAGACACCCTCCCCATCAAAGACCCTCGTTCTGCTCTCTAATGCTGAGACAGCAATAACCAAGGCAGCTTTTGAATGTTCCAACATCACTCTCCCAACACACACAGACACACATACATACACACACACTATATGAATAACCACAAGTGTCGTATGAATAGAAAAACAAAACTAAAACTGTAAATGATGACAAATAAGTACTGCAATCAATTTTGTCTCACTCTGTTCCTGTTGATGCACTGGTGTTAAAGAGTTAAAATAATCAGGTACCTTTATTACTTAGCTACTTTTCTTGAAAAAAAATGGACTTTTTGTTACTTTTAGCCAGCAAGCTGAAGAGCATTACCTCAAAATTCTTATCTAGCCTTGAAGTTTACAGACATACCATGTAAATGTTTTTTTTTTCCTCTTTTTTTTTTTTTTTGGTGTTTGTCGTTTTGTTTTTTGGAGACATCATGTATGATGAATTGTAGCTATGATGCTTTTAATAAAAGTGAATCATGATATTCGCCTAGGAAACCAAACCTCAGCTTGCATTTCATTATTTGTTTCACTCCTCTCTACTTGTACTTTTAGGAACACTTGTTTGAGATCAGACTCGAGTTCTTGTGGAACCAGCTGACTTATTATGTTTGCTGCCCTCGTGCTGCACACTCACTGGTGTTTTTGTCCTGATCTGCTGAGTTTGGTGTGTGTGGCTGCAGTCCCACTGAACATGCAGAGTGTTACATTCCAGACAGACAGTTGGGGAATATGATAAGTTCCACCATCCCACCTTACTGCACTAATTACTTTTGATTCTTTAGTCAACTGGAGTGAAAACCAGACTGTTAATTAACGATGCTAACTCGAATCCTCTCCAGAGCCTCTGAGCAAACTCAGCTGGTGAAGACTGAGAGGTGGTTAAAACTGGACGAAGCTACCAAGAGTAGCTCGACTTCAGATG
>JAPZEA010000004.1:2184043-2195622 GCA_029783685.1 Heniochus monoceros | reverse complement strand
GTACAGACATTGTTTTCATATGTCAGTTTTGGCTGTTACCACATCGCAAACTTTCCCAGATTCAAATAAACATCCAAGCAGTCAGCCTGTCATTAGGTACCAGAAAAATTCCCCTGCGGGACACTTTGATATTTTTTCCCCAGTAATTACATTGCATGGTTTGCACGATCAGTCGAATTGCGCAACATGCGACAGGTTTGCGAGCCACACCTGAACACACGATGACTGAGAAATGGTGTTTTAACTGCTGAGCTGCAGCTTCTACAGTGTTACATCAACACCACATCTTGTCGTCAGATCCGTATCTTCGCCAACATGGATTCTCTTGTGTCAGCTAAGCCTTTTTTCAATATCTGCAATCTTTTCCTCCACACTTATTTGATGATTATGTTGTCAAATATCAGATTTCATTGGTCCCAACCTTGTTTTTTGAGCTCTTCCTTCCACAGACTCAGGTGGTTGAACTCCTCTGATTGATTGCTCCCATGATCATTCCTGTGTCATCAATTATTTTTCAGAGCATCATTACAGAGCCTTGCACTAGTTACAGTTCCCACTGATGTTTCTTAAGGCCAACATTTGACCCGAATTAAGTTTCCATTTGATCTTAATCGTTTAACGGTGACCTATCTATCACATCTTTCATGCATGGCTTGGCATTCGCTGAGTTTTCATTCTCTGTCTATCAGTCAACTAAGATCCGGTGAAAAGAGTGGTTATTAAACCTGTCGCAGCCTGTCTGAGCGAGCATACCTGTCTCACACACTCATCCATCATCAGCAGTTTGAACAAAGAGTCGGGTTCAAAATGAAAGTAACATGTTTTTTTTATGGAGACTTTTTACTAGCCATGGGTTAATTAATATGTCGCGGAAAGTTTGCGCAAATGTTCACACACTCTGAATGTGAATGGGTGGGTGCACAGGTGTGTGTGTGTGTGTGTGTGTGTGTGTGTGTGAATGCAGGCTGTTGATGGCTCGCTGCTGTCATTTCTCTGCACTCATGGACTGTAAGTGTGAACACTGCATTACAGCACTGCCTCCCCCCTGAACTCACATACAGCTACAGCATGTGACTTCACTGGAGTTACTTCAGATGTACAGTGCTGCTGTACAGCAGGATGTGTGATTTGCTTACTGACCTTGATTATAAAGTCAAACAGATCTGGCATCTAAAATTTGGAGGTTTTTGGCAAATTATTCAATTAATATAATAATTTCTTTAACCAGGAAGTCACATTGAGATCAAGATCTCATTTACAAGTTGGCATTAACATGCGTCCTGGGCGATCGGATCACAAGTGGACGGAGCTGCACCACAACACAGTGAGAGCCGATCACTCAAATCACTTGCTGAGGTGGACGGGGACGCATGTGACCGCATATCTTTTGCAGTGTAAAAGCTGATGTGTCCTGACACTTTGTACCCGACAATGACGTAACAGGAACATACCTCATCAGTGCAGGACGCGGTGGTTGTTTTGGTGACAGCGCTCGAGGAGCACTGATGTACGTGGAGAACAAGCTCCTCTTTCCTCTCGTCCTGAGCTCATTCGCAAGTTGCAAATGACTTTGTCCTGCCGCTCAACAGCTGGAATAGCTCGTACACATATGTGAGTACTTGGCTAAGTTTTGTTTGCTTAGCTAGCTGTTAGCTCGTGTGAAACAAACTTGGCAGCACATAAGTCACATAGGCAGTGATGAACACAAGTGGTCAGCTGGACACTTTGGAGATGCATGATAGACACAGGTGTGAACAGCAATGTGTCTCAGCTGTCCTCTTGTGATTGCATCACCAAAGATGCAAACAGCGCTGGTCTCCCGTCTGAAATGGCTGTATCCTGACTGCACAGGGGTTATTATACACTACGGTGTGATGAAGTGGTCATAGGCCACATCTTTCGTCCATGTGCACATGCTGCCTCACTCCCTCATCCTCTCCTTGCATTTTCTGTCTTCAGTGTTCTTGACTGTGCGCTTGCTGTGGCTGCTGTGACATGTAGTACACCGGTGTTCCAGCATGCTGCCTGTAGGTTGTTCTAAAATGAGTGGAACTTTGTGTTCTAAATGATCTAGGCCATTCAAATTATTGCAAAAACCATGAATGTTGTGCAGCATTTAGTTTGACGTCATTATATAGACCGATTTTTTTCTCACCAGCCCCAACTCTGACTTCCAGTGTCCCTGGAGTGTGTCCACTAAGTCTGCAATGACTGCACTTTTAGAAGCATAAATATGTATTCATTTCCCAGCAGCCCACTGGACTGTGACCGCTGCATGAATAAGAGGATAAGTGTGGATGTGGTGGCAGATGAGATGCATTCATTTCCATACGAGGTTTGATTCTGACGAGCTCTGAACCAACATTGTTTCCCATTACAGCAAATGAGACTGCACAACGTCTGCTTGTGTTTACAATGCTGCACAAATGGAACCACTGTACTGCACAGAGAGAGGTGTGATCATTCATGCTACATGTTGTGTGCACATACATTTCATTTCTCTCACAAGAGGCCCTACTATTTTAATTCTAATAGCTAAAAAGAGATGTTTTAGATACATTATCCTTACGTACATTTTCACAGTTATTTTTCTCATTGAAAAAAAAGAAAAATAAGAGGACTTTCATGGTTCCAGAGCAGAATGAGTTACTCTTGTGTGCCTGATTTATGGGACTGAATAGAAAAAATACTGCTTGTAATTACCACAACACAGCAGAGGCTCAGCTGGTTGTACTTTCTTCATGTCTTCAAACACATGACGTGGCAGCTGTGTGGACTGGTGGACTTAAACAGCACTCTTAAGCAGGGAGGAAGGGGAATATGGCTGGGGAGGCTTGGGTGTTTTCTATTTTTACATTTGTATTTATTCTTATTACTTCCCCCACGGTTGGTTTTTAAGGCTTGTGCTAAATTTTGTTCTTTCTGTCTTTCATTTTTATGGTTTTTTTTTGCATAATATTGCTATTTAAAAAAGAAGAGTTATATGTTACTGACATGAGGTTGAGTCACAATAAAATATTTAAACACACTGGCAGACTGTATGAATTGAATCTGTGGCTCATAAAAAAACAGCCCATCTACTAACATCTACATCTACTAACTAGTACTATTTGCACCACCCTTGTACAGTATGTAGTAGGGCTTCACCTACTTTCATGATTATTATTCATTCATATTTATTATTTTTCCAATTAACAGTTAAATGTCAAGTAATAGTGAGAAAATATTCATGACAACTTTCCAGATAAGAGAAGGTGAGAAGGTGATGTCTTCAAGTGCCTACTTTTATTCAAACAAAAGTCCGAAAGATATTCAGTCTACAGTAAATTATGACAAGCAGCAACATCTCTGATCCTCCACACAATGGTTTTTAGTGTTCTTGCTTGAAAACGGATTATCAAAATATTTCTGTCGCTGGACTAACGGATTCATTGTTTCAGCTCTGATATAGAATATATTTCCATTTAGAATATGATCTGTATGATGAGTTATAGCTCACTTTTTTTGTCCCATTTAGACCATTCATTTTAAATACTGGTGTAAGCTTGTGTGGGCTGGACTGAAGACTGTGGAGGATGTTGACACGGACAAACAAACATGCTGTATTTTCTCCTACTTACTCAGCAGTATGATGGCACACAGGAGGATGGCGATAAGAGCTCCAGTGCTGAGACCAGGAGAGCTGCTCAGAGCCTCTGCATTACACAGCTCCATGTTGCCTTCACGGTCGCAGGTGCACACCCTCACAGTGAGGGTGCCCGTGCTGCTCTGCATGGGGTAGTCGCCGTCAGTGATCACCACTGGAACCAGGTAGACGCTCTGGTGAAGGCGGCTGTAGCTGGCTCGACGTGTCAGGATGCCAGCGGTGTTATCTGAGTAGGAGAAAGTTCAGTTAGAATATCATCGCAACACACCTGCAGTGCACGGTGTGTCTGACACTTTGTCACACAGCGGAGCTGTGAATAAAAATCACTTTATTACCAGGCTGGAAAGATAAATGTGGCTCCAACAAGGAAGAAGTCTCTTGTTCTGTCTCACTGAGGAGGCAAAGCATGAGGGTGAATCTGTTTTACAACTCGGGGCAGAGGAACAGTCAGGCAGGTCTGGATGACTGAAACTAAATATCAAATCTAATGTACAAAAGATAAAGTTTTACAGTATGAAAATAGGGAACATCGCTTGACAGAACACAAGCAGCCAATCACGTTTCAGAGACAATGTGCCGTCTTACTGATAATGTGTCAAAGAGTCACTTTCAAATGTCAGATCAAATTTTAAATCCCTTTTCAAATGACAACATCAATCAAGTTACAAATGTAACTGTGGTTCTATGAATACTGGATGGCCGCCGGGTATTTGTATGTAATATCTGGATTTTCAGCGTTTGTGGCGATCAGAGACTGAAACCGAAGTCTCAGCACGCTCAAGAGCTGATTTCTTTTTGGATGGATGGAAGGATGTGGCCCACATTGATAGAATATGATTTTCTTGTTTAGCTAAGCTAACAGGCTGCTAGCTATAGCTTCCAACCCATCCTCACCAGAAACATGGCTGCATAGGTCATCTGTGCAAGAAGGTTATTACATTATTATTTAAGTTTAGTCTTAATGGGTCACCTGCTGGTGGCTAGAGTAATTAAGACGGGAGCAAAGGAGGAAGTCAGATGACGTAGTACAAAGAGCAACAAAGTCCACATATGGAGGAAGGTGGGGTGGATGGATGACTCAAACAAACACCCAGGAGACAGCTGTTCATCACACATGTGAAACCAAAAGTCAGCGTTCACCTACTTTAACTTACATAACATGCTGAAGTTATGTCACGTACATAACAGTAACGTGCTTATTTTAACACAAATCATGATCATGAAGTAGTTTGTGGCAGTTTCACAATGTAAACCATGTGACGATGAAGGTCCAGTACACCATGTTCAGTCATTAGGTATCAATCTTCTCACCTAACTCTTGGCCAGAAAGCAAAAAAGTTATTTCCAAAAATGTCAAATTATACCGGAACCTTATCAGAAATACTGATTTGGTTTATATTGTGATTAGCTGTATCAATATCAACCAAAATGAAAAAACATATATTGTCACAGCCACAGTAAAAGCAGTATTTTGTGTAAACAGAATGGCTTTAGTCCACAAGTTGCCTGCCAGGCTTTGCATGTATGATGATGTTGGCAGTGGTTGGTACTGTAAACAATCCTTTCATCCATCCATGATCTATAGCTGCTTATCCTTTGGAGGGTCATGGAGGCCTGCAGCTGATCCCAGCTGACAGTGGGTGAGAGGCGGGCTACACCCTGGACAGGTCCACAGTAAACAATGCTGCAGCTAATGCATTAGTTGAGTGAGGGATGACTGACAGGGAGTGAGCCATTTTGTTTTTACAGTGACTTGTTATTTTCTTGCTTCTGTCCATCAATGGGAAATGCTAAAAAAATGCCCTGTGATTCCATTTTGAATAGCCATGTTTCCACTGCAGGGACTTTCCCCAGAGACTGGAAACCTTTGGAGGAACTCAAGGCATTTCCAGTGCAGGGACCAGGGTCTAAATTAAGTTCCAGGAACATTACTTTACCCCCAAAAGTCCTTTTCAAAGGCACAGTAAGTAAAACGGGGGCACCACTGGACATTTCTGGTTGGGTCAGTACTTGCAGCATTTTATTTCAGCCATGAACCAGTTTGTTTTTTGTACATTGTGCTTCAACACATCATGGAGCTACAGAGGAATGTGTGCGACAGATGGACCAGTGACAAAGTCGTGGTTGTACAATCGTACGCATGAATGCCATGTAAAACCAGCTGTTGTTTGTTTTCAGCCATCAGCAGACTAATCTTCACAGGTCTTTCTTAATGCCTATTCCTTCTAATTTCTATAAGTGATTTAAGGCACAGGGCCTGGTTAAGTGTGGCCTACCTCCGTTGTCTCGGACAGTGAAGTTGCTGCGGTGGGTCCCCTCCGGAGCCAGGCTGAAGAAAAACTTGTGTCCTGTTGACGGCTCGTCGGCATCGACTGCACTCACTGTTTGGATCCGCTGTCAGAGACACCGACATCCATTAAAATGAACATCCCAGCGGAGTTAAGTGAGTTATGAGCAGTCAATGAGTGAAAAAAGACAGTAACAGTGCACACTGTTGTCCTCACTGTCGGCGCAGTAAAGTTGCCAGCAGAACAGCTTGGATATTATCAGGATCACTGGTGTCTCTGCTAAATAAGCCATCAATATCTCTGTCAAGAGCACAGCCCATAACATATACTGAAAGAACACAGTAAAGACTAAACTTTGCCGCTGGCTTTACTGGACTGACAACACCCAATCGAATGAAACACAATATTTGATACTTTACTCACTGTACAGCCTGTCAGGATAAACATGGTTTTTACTTTTTCTCCTATATCCAAGTTCCTGTGTTGCTACTTTACACATCATAGCCATGACAATGCTGTTAATCATTCCTCCTCCATGTTGCTGTTTTACACAGCTACCAGCTGGAAATGGCTTTGTAAGCACGTGAGAGCGATTTGCTTTTTGACGTTCTAATTTCTTTGCTATCCTGCAGCATTTCTCTCTTTTTGTAAATGTGACAAAACCTCCTGCTTCCAGTGGAGCTTTGAGGGGTGTGACAGCAGGACATGGAAGCAGCGTATTTAGCTTTATTTGAGCAAAACAATGAGCGTTGAATCATACTGAGCGTATGGACTGACAATGGAGACGTGGATTATGCTACAGCAGTGGTTTGAGAAGTTTCTTTGGGTGTTTTGATACTTTTTGCCAGTGTTATCTTGTCACCATTGGGATCCATTGTAGCTGACTGAATTCAAGCTGAGCACAGCTGCTGTTCTCTGTGAAGAAGCATGCTAAAAACTTTTTACAGCTAGCTTTCAAATCTACAGGGGGTGAGAGCTTCATATGCCAAAGATAGAATTTGGGTGAGAATTACTTTCAGCCAAAAACAACTGATTCTCAAATGGAAATGAGATCCAGGGTGTTGGACGGATGCAAATTCAGAGACTATGAGTTTAGTGTGGAATATGAGCTGGAATTATGACATTAAAAAGGCAAAAACAGGGCTGGGGATCAATGTTAATGCAAATACTTGAGTTGCAGCACCAGCACCAAAACAATATGATGTTCATATCATCATATTCATTTCTTAATCAATATCTTATGAAATGTAAACATATTTGAAACTTTTTTTGACATTTAACAGTATATGTTTGACCTAATTAATACATCTGTATTAAATAAGGAATGCTAGCTGAACAAACTATAATCTAAAGTTAGAAATGTTTCATCTAGTTTCATATTTCACGAAAGAAGCAATTCATTATATGAAGCAGCTGTAAAAGTGATACCTGAAATAGAAATAACCTTTATAACATTATTAATTCTGCATTTTTCTCCATAGCTACACTGGCTAATGGTTTGACTACTGGATGTTAAAGCTGCACTAATCAGTATACGTATCTGTAATGGATAAAATGAGCATGCATAATGTGGTACCAAAACCATCACCTGACTCAGTTTTAGTGTCTTTCAGCAAACTGTTTTGGTTTTGTGGCCCACAAGCTCTGCTCTCAGCTTTGTTTCGAGCAGCATCAGGCTCCTTTCTCAACTAAAACTGCCTGACCAGCACCAAACAGCAAATGGACAAAGCCAGCGACTAGCTAGTGAACATCGCGGAGCGTTTAGCAGCTCTTTAAATGCATGCAGGTTTAATATAGAAATAAATACATAACAACGCACTGCAGGGGCTCTGCTGACTGTTGCTGAACCCCGGGGAGCTGTATGTTCCCGTCGTTTCTCAGATGGTGGCTCTGTATGTATTTTTTTACTTTATAAATGCAGTCGTGTTTAATTGAATGGGAGACAGTAGCTGAGAGATTAAAGGCTTTTACAAAGATTTGTGCCAATAACACACGTGCACATGCACACATACATCCAATGAATCTGTAGCCTGAGGGAAGCAGCAGAGGATATCCAGCAAACAAATACTGATGATTAACATTGATGGACAGATGAAAGGGCAGAGGAATTAAAGGATGAAAGGATGGCAGGATGACAGGGACGTCAGGAGACCAATGGCAGCAAGCCGCCTTACTGAGGAATGATCATGTGGGAGAATTAAGTAAACAGACACTTCCTGGCAGCTCAGAAAGTGGAGGATTTTTTAAAATTTACACAATGAGCCCAGTACGACACATATAAGTTCCATATTTTAGATTCATAAAATCATCATGAAAACACATATTCATCTAAAACAGTAAACAGGACGTATAAATAACGTAGAAACAGCAAACATTTGGTTCCTGTGTAAACACGTCTGCTTTGTTCACACTGACACATTTTTCTGCTGACAGATGTAAACAGAGTTTGGCTGTAATAACGAAATCATGGCCAGAAGTATACGGACACCATACGTGATAGTTGAATATGTGATTGTAAGACGGGATGTCCACATACTTTTGGCCATATACTGTACAACTGAAACAAGGCTAAACCTTAAAAAAATCCAGCTCAACATTCTTTTATTTCCCAGTTTTGTTCAAAATTCAGCAAGAAAAAAACTGAAAAAACTGAATCAGTGTAAAGAGTTTAAAAAGGTACAGCTGCACTTAATCAAACCATTGTTGATTAACCAAAAGAAAATAACTAAATGCAACATTTACAGACTTTTGTGTTTGTAGGCAGTCGACTGTTTTTCTCCCAAATGATTCTAATTAGAAAAGATGAAGTGTTTTCTCAGGTAGTCCCACCTTCATCCACCCGTTCAATCAGAAAACTGACTAAAGCAGAAAAGAGTTCGACACATTTGGGTCAGTGTGAGCGACTTTGGCAGCAGCTCTCCTCCATCACAGCCGCTCTGACAGTCAATAAACGGCGAGCTGACGGCGAAGGCCGGCGGCCTCAGAGCCGCCACCAAGTCTCAGTCGAGGAAATCGAATCTGTTTCAGCAGGATTTTTCATTTCTGTCCATTTTTAGATGAAAACAAACATGATTTTAATCTTTTTCTTTGCTTTGTGCCTTTAACACCTTTATTAATGCTGAACCTTTCTACTAACAATAAAAGCATATTAAAACCCACTGAAGGAGTCACAGACAATTATTTTCAAACTCATCATCATCGTAATCAAGTTTCAGTGTTTATGACAGAGGTCACTCATCCAATGCAGTGCAGTCCTCTAAACTATTTCAATTCTAGAAAAACGCTTTTAATGAGAGTTACAGCAGCAGGAAGTACTCAGATACTTTACTGAAGTAAAGCTAAAAGTCCTGAATTCAAAAAGTGCTCTTTCACTGTGGTATTATAGAACATTCAGTTATTCTGTGTTTATCATTAGTGAACACAAGTCAGAGTATTTTATTGTTGCAGTTTGTCAATTTGGAGCCAATTTTAAATACTTTGTAAACAATTAGTACTAGATTAGTAGTATAATACTGCATCACATCATGTGGTTCTTATGTAAACTTTAAGTGTCAGATAAATGCAGTATGTTTCGCTCTGAAATGCATGGACTGGAGGTATAAGGAAGCAGAAAGCGGAGATTTTCAAGTAAAGTACAAGTACCTCTACACTGCACTGAAGTCCAGCTCTTGAGTTAATGTACTTGCCTGTATTTCTGTGTACTTGGTTACTCTGTACTACCTGTACTTCATTCCTTCAGTGCTGCGATCAGTCAGTCATGAACATGCAGCTACAGACAGAGCTGCTCTGCACACAAACACGCTGACCTCTGACCTGTTTGTCTGGCTGTTACATAACCTGAGGTGGAGCTTTGCGTCGCAGTTAAACGGTGTGACCACTAGAGGGAGCCAGCAGCTTTTTCTGCTGCAGAACAGCAGCACTTACCTGTTATTTGACTCAGAGCACGTTCTGCTTATCTCAAGCTCCTGCAGGTTTAACTTTCACTTCCTGAAATAAAGATTGTTACAAGAGCCGTTAACGCTGTTTGCATTGGTTTATTTTGATTATTAATAAAGTAACCTGAACCCAACTATTGGTCCTATCGATGTTTTTATGCTGCATTTAAACAGATCTGAATCCTAATGAGACTTTCAGATGAATAAAAAAAAAGAAAACAAGAGAAAGATTTTCTCTTCAAATTAATAAAGAAAATGAAACTTCATCACAGCAGGAGCTAAAGAGACCTGCAACCAATACAAAGAACCAAAACCAAAGTGAGAGAAAACCTGTTCTTCAGATATTTAAAGTACATTAATATCAAATGCTTTTCTAGTTTTTCTGAGTGAATTTCATGTTTAATATCTTGCGATTGATTTGTTCCTGAAGGAAAACGTTTTGAAACGTTTTCTCACGTACTGAAAGAAGCATTCTTAGTAAATACTTTCACTTGTAAATAACTGTTTCATCATATTTGGCTCATTTGAAAAACTCTGATGAAGTACTGATTGTGCATCCTGACTGAATGTTATTTATGCTGTTCTGTTGCATTTGACAGCTGTTTTATCGCCTGCTTTTGTTGTCTATGTTGCATTTTTAGCAACGGTGGAAAGTAACTAAGTACATTTAATGGAGTGCTGGACTTAAGTACAAGTCTGCTGTACTTTACTTAAGTATTTCCACTTAAGTTACTTTACTTCAACCACATTTCACATGGAGATATTGTACTTTTACTCCATTACATTTATCTGACAGCTTTGGTTACTTTTCAGGCCAAACACAGAAACGCTGTAATGACTCTAAAATTCGACGTTGTTGAGGGTTGAACTGCCAAACACTTACATGTATGACGTGCTGCAGTTACTGTGGACCAGCTGTTATATTATATTATTATAGTAAGAATCATCAGATAATAGTAACATTACAGTGATGGGAGACACTTTTAGCACTTTAAATACATTTTGTTGCTAATTTTATACTTTAAGTAGCATTTTGAATTTTACTCATAACAGAGTATTTTTACAGTGTGATATTTCTGCTTTCACAGAAGTAAAAGATCTGAATATTTCTTCCATCGCTGCTTTTTATTTGTAACAAGTTGTCTGAAGCAAATGAAAGAGGGTTTGTGCTTTCGTGGACATGAGAGTGTGTGTTTTGGTGATTCACTGGATAGCATACCCATTGATTCCAATGCAAACACAATGTGGGCCTTCCGCCTTAGCCACCTGTCCTCTGGAAACATTGCCAAGGGAAAGCTGCCATATTCACCAGGGTGAAGGCAGGAGTGCTGACATGTATTTGGCTGCGGTCTGAACATATTGCATTTGGATAATGCATGTGATTATTTTTTATGGGATAAGATTTCATTATAAATATTATTTGACTGTGGAAAAATCATTCTGCTCATTAAATATTATTAAACTGCTTCAACATTAGGCTACATGCCAGCAAGTAAATGTGAATACAAGAAATATCAGAACCACAGTGGCAATAGAAGTATTTATATCATTTACTTAAGTAAAAGGACCATTACATCAATCTAAAAATGCTCTGATCTAAATAATTACAAGTTTTACATTCAGAATCCTATTTAAATATTAGCAGCTAAATAAGTTTAAGTATCAAAAGTGAAAGAATTTTTTTTTTTTTTTTTTTTTTTTTTTTTTTTT
>JAPZEA010000004.1:2057728-2067760 GCA_029783685.1 Heniochus monoceros | reverse complement strand
CCTGAGCTACATAAGTGTGGGAATGAAGGCCAACCTATTCAGAGCCAGAACAACATACTCATCCTTACACCCACTCCTCACCTCTGGCACGACCCAATCAACCCATCCAGGCCTACCTTCTCCTGTGCCACACTATGTTACCTGTCACGCACCAGTTCAATAAAAGAGCTGCACAACAGAATGTCACTGTCGCAAGATTGGTGCACCTCGACCAAGACAGACAGAGAGTGACGCAGGAGGACAGTGAGGACTCAGTTTGCTGCAGTCTTAGTCTAAATAAAAACTATTTGCATTCACAATGTTTGTGTATGTGTGTGGCATCAGGAAGAATGTCTTCAGATTGTTTCAAACTGCAATTGCAACCCGCACTGCCCTCGCAGTCGAGAGTCGTCATGCCTCCAACAGGTTGTTGTCTCTGGCAACCAGCCTCCTCCATTCACCCGGCAGGAACTCCCCTGACACTGCTGTCCCATCGGCAAACGTAGGTGGAACGTATCTGGCTGTATGAGAGGCTGCAGCATCAGTGTAGGCAACATGTTATATAGGGCAACACAGGCCTTTACTACATCTACAGTCCTCTCACTGTGGAATTCCCCAGTGGGCAGCTAGGGCACCAAAAGTGTTTTCAAATACCCTCCTGGACTTTCTGCTCATCATAATCATCAGTGATACCTCACAAAAAAACAGAAATGAACACATTAAACCACACTGTAACTGGCTATAAACAATGAAACCACAATAAAAAGAACAAAGTTGAGTTTACATGGCATTATAAGTTGTTTTGTAGGGTACAGTGCATGTGTTGATGTCAGTGTGCAATGAATAGATGACCTGTATAGGAGCACATGAAGTGTAAATCATAAATCATACAGTACATTTGAAAGGAACAGCAGGCTCTCCCTGCTTCTGGAGTAAATAGCAGCACTGTTCCACTCCCATAAGCTGGTATTATTTATTATGTATTAGCAAAGGTTTACATCATGTGCTCAGATGACCACAAAATGCTGTATGACCAGAAACACATCCTGATAATACAGCTGAAGGAGTCCAGATGTGATTCAGGCTATTGTGTAGCTGGAGAGAGAAAGGGGTGGGGGTGGGGTTAGAAATGAGCATTCATGCCTCACAAATCATCTTTTCCAGGCCTCACACAGTCAAACAGTCACAGGTAATAATGCAAATATGCTTTTCCACAGCTTCTCCACAGCCTCCTAACTGCATTAATGTTTTCTTTTTGCAAACAACTCTCACCTCCTGCGAAAAGCCGAGCCTTTCCAAATGTGTTAATGCGAGTTAGTTCAGATTCAGCACAGGACAAGAATGGGAAAACTGCTGATGCAGTGGAGGGCTTCCACTGGGGAGGCTGAAATTAAAATGAATTTTTAAAGGCAGATTATGAAAGTGGAGAAACCGCTGGTGTCTGGGTAAATGCTCTTATGTAAAAATCCACCTGTTTGTTCCTCTTTATCACAAAAAGGAGCAGGAAGAGAGACGATCCTGTCTAGTTTCCTTGGATTACATTCATAGTGGATGAAATCATGATGAAGTGCCAATATATAGTCGCTAATGCAGAAAGTAGTGTTCCCATAGAGGAAGAAAGTAAAGGCCAGAATTTCAAACAGCAACATTTCAACAACATATTACACTGAAACTGCAAAATAAATTCATTTCAATGTAATCACCATAAAGTATTTGTGCCATTAACCAATAGTAAACAGTCTTGATAGTGCTGACCTTTGAGGGAACGGCGAGCCTGAGTCTAATAGAGGAAGCTATCAAAGCTAATTAGCCTGCTCCTGGCTCGCTGGTGTGTTAGCTGTTAGCTCGCCAGCTACACAAGTTCATCAAGGAGCCTTGTGAGGACACAGAGATAAACATAGCCGCTGTCGGTTGTACCAGGCTGTTAAGTTTGATGTTAAAGTTGCGGTGATGGATGGGAGTGTAGCACATTCGACCTTCAAGCAGTTAATGTTTGCATTTTATAAACCAAAACTGCTTCAGTTTCAGGTGCCAAACCTTCAAACCACTTTAACCTTTACCAAATATTATATTTGCTTAACCCTAACCATATGTTAGCCAAAGTTTACTTGCCATTACAGCAAGTGTCTTTCTTTTAAATCTGACCTTGATCTTTCCCCAACCTTTACCTAGTATTGCTTCTTTTAACCGAAACCATGATCATCCATTCTGTGGCCACTTGGGGACACCAGAACAAGATGTGAACACAACACTGACATTTTAACATGCTAGGAAACAGCTGCATATTCACTCCACACAGAGCCTGTTCACCGTTCATTTGGAGTTGAGTTTCCTGATGAGGGAACAGTCCAGTATTAACTCTCCTTTTGGCTCATATTTGGCGTCCACCAGCTCCTGAGAAAAATATCTGGCTGTTCACTAGCGAGCTGCTGCCTTGGTGCTTGGCTGGTAGTGTACAATTGTTTTGCCAGAGCCTTTTTGACTGAAAACAGCTGCCTGTTGCATCAGGAAACGGCACAAAGTAGATCAAAACAGTAAATTTGCAGGCTGTAAAACCAGCGGGTAATTTGAGAGGGGATGAGGGGGGATGCCATCGCCCTTGTCAGCACGATGACCAAAATGCATCCCCCTTGTTAACCTGCAGTACCTCCTGTCCATCCCCATGTGAGCCATGAGTCATTTGACCCGTCGTTCATATAAGACTGTTGATTAGTGCAGCCAGGACAGGATTCCAAAAATCTTAATGTGTCTGACACACGAAAGACAAACACAGGTACCGCTATGCTCTCTGTGTGGTGAGCTCGTTTTGGTGATTAACCAGTTTTTCAGTTTTTGTGACCCTGTCCTCGGCCCCCGGCTCAGGTGGGAGTAGAGCATAGTTTTGAACCAGAGCACCCTCAGGTCAAAGCATGTCATAAGCATTTCCTCCCCTGTCTTATGAGAGAAGTCTCCCTCCATCATACATAGTACAATATTCCCTCTGCTCCGCTCTACAGCTTTTATAGCCTTTATTAAACAACTTAATTAGTGTGGTGGTTGGTGGTCTAAGAAAAAAAAAAATCAAGACAATGTCTATTTAATTAAAGTCTTGAAGGATCACTTCACCCAAATTACAAACATTACCTCTAATATTTAGCACGAATGGTTATGAAAAACAACGCTGGTAAAAGTACATCCTCTGCTTGTTGTAGCACTGCAGCTTTACCTCCCATAACACAGGTGAAATATTACAATCAGAGTTTTCATAGCGTGGCTCGTACATCAAAGGGAGAATTCTAAATGTCACGTGCAGAGCCCTGATGTATGTGCTATCTTTAGAAACTTTGCTGCCTTGACAGAGAGGTTGCGGCTACCTTCTGTCCGACAGACTCAGCTATTCATGAGCCAAGGTTTTCATTTCAAGCCATTTGGGAAGCATACACACATGAAGACAATCAGAGAGTGAGGTTCTGCTGTTCACAAAGCATCTTTATTATGATGATATTAAAAAATGGTTCACATGAAAAGCCTGTGCTACGCATGCTCTCAGTCTTTTAGTAAAAACCGCAGTCTTTAGGCAGATCACAGGCCTGTGAAAGTACCAATATGAAATCATAAAAACCTTATTCCAGGGGAAGCCTCTGATGAAAACAGCTATCACACAGGTATATGCAGCACCTGCGCCTGGTATTCGTGCCCACAGAGCCGTGTCCTCCTCCACAGCTCTCCTCAGAGGGACGGCTGTGGACGACATGCAGGCTTCACCGTGTCCAAAATTCGCTTCTATCTGCGTGATACGTCTGAGCTCTCTGTAACTCATTCGGTATTGAACGTGCTTGACGACCGGTGACACGCTGTCGGCTGTGAGAGCGTGCCAGTCGGCGCGCTCGCTGTGCGTACCCACGCGTCACGCAATATCCTCACACATTCCTGTTTCAAAGAGCTCCTTTGTTCTCCCGTTTCTGCCGGTGTTTTGGGTCTTCTGCAGTCGGTAATCGTCACCTCTGCTATCTCCCAGCAGCAGGTGTGTTGCAGCGAGGTCAATGAGATCCTCAATATGCAAAAAATCAGGAGACTGCTTTTGCTTCCCAAAAGCCAGTTTATTAGCACCGTTCATTTTGTATGTTTTAGATCAATCCTGAGGTGCTGCTGTTAGACTTGATGGAGTACATGAGCGTTCAATTAGTGAGGAGTTGGTCCAGAATGATCTGATTCTGTTTACTGCCTCTTGTTATGAACAAAGCAAAGCAATTCTCACTAATAGCTTCTCATATACATGGGATGTTTTCTCCTCAAAGCGCTGTTGTCCTTAATAGTCCTCTGCTGTGTCAAGTTGTGCCCGTTGTTGAGGTCTTAAGACTCTGAATCAGATCAGTAGAAACTGGAAAACTTGTAGAGAAGCAGTGTTTCAGTGACAGTCGCTGAGTGTATGGAAACGCTGCATGGATGTAAGTCACCAGGTTTGTTCAGGTCAAGAGCCTCAGATATACTTGAGATGAAGCAGGATGTTATGTTGTTGCTATTAGATAATAAGTCCATACCAGGATACAACAGCTGCATTTTGTGAAATGTAAGCTATGGGCTCCCATATCTGAGTGATCTTAACACGGGAAATTTGAAAACGGGCTCTTTTGTTTCACCGTGTCCTTCAACGCTTGTTCAGTGAAACTCTGCTACATCAATGAATAAATAAAGAGAGAGAAAGAGAGACAGAAAGACACACACAGAAAATTCTAGAATAAGACATAACTAAACTACAGACAGCTGAAAACACCCAGAGCTTCAGCTGTGTCAGGTCATTCTCTATATATGAATATGAGCACCATTGTACAAGGATGGCCGATAGATGACAGGAAAATCATACATTGTTATTAAGGGTGTAACTAAGCTTCTTTTCCCACCACAAACAACCACAACAGTATTCCTATCAAAGCTACTCCCTCATGTGGTGCTTGTTTTAGCTCATTAATTTGCTGTAACTGCTGGACACTGTAGCTTTTAGCAAAGGGTACGAGAACGTTTGCCGCTCCAGGGCTCCGTTTAGGTGTCGGTGCACGATGCAGAACACGGCGTCACGCTAGCACGCCGGCATTTTAATGAGGCAGACTGAGGTTATTTCCCGGCCTGGGGCAGGCCGGAAGCCGGGTGACTCGCTGTGAGAGGAGGTGGGGCGGAGGGTGTGGCCACGCCAATCCAGTGCTGCACTGCAATTTAAGGGCCAAGAATGAGCGCGTCTCACACAGCGTGCTGCCCGCCTCTCGACTGGTCGACAGCTCAGCGCATTTATGTTCCATAATATTAACACACAGTGAGTAAAAAACAGGCTTGATAAAACATGCATCTTTAATTCTACTTGTATGTGTGGCTCATTATGAAGGAATTACGCACCATTACCCATGGAATGACCGGAAAAGTACATTCAAATTAAAAACAGACATTATCTACTAGTGGCAGTATATTTCTGCACACTATTCATCTGTGGAAGTGAAAGTAGTGAATGTGATTGGCTATGATTGTCACAACCTCTTACACACTAACTATAATGCATGATAATGTATTCTTTCTGATCCCACTCTGTATCCAAAGGGGGCAACAGGTGAGCCAATTGAGTCTGGCTACAATGTAACAAAAGTTTGTCAGGTGTGCCCTCCCCGCTGCAGGCAGGGCACGCCTGACTGTGATCCGTAGCACGCCGCAGGGTGCGTGAAAATAGAGCCCCTTGTGAGTATGTGGGGCAGCGGGGCGGCGTTTGCGGGATTGAGACAAAATAAATGACAATGTGTGTATTCGTGGTAATGAAGGAGCGCGTCAGCCAGTGAAATAGGCTCACTGATGTGTTTTTAAGTTCTCGAACAACAATGGAGCTCTATTAGTTGTATTAGTTTTTGTCTACCTGCCCAAGGACCGCAGATGGAAATTAACCAGTGGCTAAATTTGGTACAATACATCTCTTCTCCCTGTGTGAGATTAATGTTTTTGTACAGAGGAATAAGACATGTCAGGCTGCAGATACACACATACTTTTTAGTAGGACACACTGAAAAGACCAAAACCAGCAATGAATAAGAAAAATATAGAACATCAACAGCCTTATTCTCTAATTTGTCGCTTCTCTGTATAGAATACATTACAGTGAAAAGGTTAGAGAACAAACACACACACACAAGTGATCACAGGAGTTGCAAACATGCCGTACAGTCACATCATCTTCACATTCATTAGTATTACTGCAGGCAGCCTCACATATGGATTAAAGTGTCCCGCAGGTCTCTGCAGTAAATAAACTCCACACAGTTTCATATTTGATTGTGCAGCTTTTAAAATATGTATTACTAACCTAGCGACGTAAATGAAGAGGGAGGGAGGTAAATGACATGCGGGAGAGAGGACGAGAGACAGAGTTCATCGAGGTGAAGCTGGTGTAATGAGGGAGGGGGCTGGGTTATCGAGTTGGACAGAGAGGGGAGAGTTGTGCTGTAATTACTGAGTCCCTTCACACCAACTTATCTGCTCTCATTAACAGGACACGCTGGGTGTCGCTGACTGTGGGCGGATGTTGTTTCCTTCTCATTTTCTCCGTCTTTCTTATTCCTCTCTCATCCTCTGCCTTCTCTGCTCGCCCCCGGCTCTCACATCTTGATGAGCTAAACTGGTCCTCGCGCTGAATCAGGTTTATTAGCCACAGGGGGCGCTCCGCTCACTGCCAGCCCTCTAGCAGTCATCGTCAGCGACCGGGGCGCGCAGCCAAGCGCTGGCCAGCGTGTGCCCGGCGCTGAGGTCGTAGTACAACAGTTCAGAAGTCTTGTCACCCACAAGCATCGTTTTCATTTCTTCTCCTCACGCTGGCACTTGACCCGTCCTCGTGTAATTGGGTGTTCGTTGCCCCCGCACAGAACTTGGCTCAGTGAAGAGCTCGGTGTGTGCCTCCAGCTCTCGACGCTGAGGGCTACCAATAACAGCTTTGGAACGGTTCAGTAACAAAACAGAAGAAAACTGCGATGCAGTTCGAGATCCTCTCTGGCCTTCAGCTCGCTTGGCCGTGCACATTTCACCGACGGAGAGCCAGTCAGTGAGAAACACCCGGGGTCGTCAGCCGGCTGACAGTGACAGATGACAAAGATGTGGGCAGGCGGATCGGCACACACAGCCCCAGACCTGAGTGGAATGTTCCTGTGATGCTATCGTTTACACCAAGAAACTCTTTGGGGAAACTGTAGGTTTTGCTTTTGCTTCACACTGCGTGATGATACTCTAGCAAGGTGTGTTCTTGCCTACTCAGTGACCCCGCTTGCAGTGTTCTGCAAAACAAACAGGCTGTGAACCGCACCAGCTAGCTGTGGAACTGTCAACAACTTCCAGATGATTCAAAAACAACATGCTGCTTTGTAGGTGTGATTGGCTGGAGCTGCAACACAAAATGAAAAGAAAAAAAGGATGTGGTTAAAGTAGTTCCACGGGATGAAGTGACAGAGCGTCGCCGGAGACTTTGGGGAGTAAATGATTGCTGTGCTTTATGTGGGCAGATCAACTGAACTGTCAGTGCAAATTCAGCTTTCTGCTGCAGCAGCTGCTGCTGCTGTTGTTGTTTACATTCACAATTAAAATCGATCCTATTCAGCACTGATTTCTTTAACCATGACCATGGCCGTACACTAACCCTAAACATGTGGTTATCACTGGAACCATGATGTAGTTCTTTTAAGTCAAACCGTGATCTTTCCCTGAACCTTACCCAGAAGACACACACACACACACACACACACACACACACACAAATATATGTATATATGAATAGAGCACTCAGCCTTAGGTGCACTTCTCCTGACAGCATGCTTACTGACTGTCATCCCACATCCTTCTTCCTGTGCCCCAAAAATATTGCGTCCTGTGTTCGGTTCAGATCACTAGAAGAGGACATAGCCACCCAAATATATTGTTCTCACCAGGCTCAGTTAGCCCAGCTACAGCATCTCTTTAGTTTCATGGTTTCCTGGTGAGGAAAGTGATGTGATACCGCAGCCTCATATTATTTGATTGACATTATATTGTTTAGTCCTCTCTGTCCTCTCTTGATCACATGGGCCTTGGCGCACCAGCCGTAACTTTTTCTATTCAGCTAAAGCAAAGAGCTCTTAATTATTTGATCTTACTTTTCAGAGCTCGACTCTCGGTTTGCTTTTCAGGCCCTGAAAATGTGCTGACTTGGAAATGTGCTCTTGTTATTAAGTATTCAGCTTAATTAGCATCAGCTAAAGTCGGTCAGCATTGTTGGCTCACTCGGCTTTGTACACTGCTTGTTAGCCAAGTCACTGAAAGCCAGTAAACACTGATCCTGTCTCATCCTCCCGTCTCCCTCTCTGCCCCCTTTCGCCGTCCTTTCTCTGTCGTCCTCCCACTCCTAAGT
Organism: Heniochus monoceros; assembly: GCA_029783685.1. Lineage (NCBI taxonomy): Eukaryota > Metazoa > Chordata > Actinopteri > Chaetodontiformes > Chaetodontidae > Heniochus > Heniochus monoceros. The sequence goes on along the minus strand of JAPZEA010000004.1, from coordinate 2,059,398 downwards.
TTAATCCCCCTCCCCTTCCCCGGCTCCCGCTGCTCATTCAGCTCACAGCCTGTGTGTTAGTCTGTCGGGGAGGGGGAAAATTGGAATGAGGTAAATGGGGGGAGTTGAGAGGAGAGAGGTCAGTGGTGCTGGATGAGCAGCTGAGGAGAAACTAAGACTCCCACTGCTTCTCTCTATTCAGCTAACAGCCAGAGACCAATGCAAATGGCTGTTGCTGACTGGCTGCTACAAATCCCTCTCCTTTCTGGACAGAGGCGCACATGAACTCGGCTTTAGATAGAAAAGATTGAGAGAGAGACAAGGAGTGGAGGATGAATGTGTGTCTGATGTGTGATCTCATACCTCTTTTGAAAAGCGCTTTAATCCTCAGACCCTCAGCATGAGGACATCTTAGACAGTCCTAATTTTTGATCAAGGGAACGGTTTAGGATTAAGACTTGGGTCCGGGGCTAAAATGAGATTTATAACAGGTTTGTGTTCGGTGAGGCATAGTAAGTAAAGGAATACCACGGCTAAATAGTCAGCTTTGTGTTCTCAGTTATTCACCCAACTTGAAATGCTTCATGAAAACGAGTTCACTTGCGAGAAAGCAGTTTTAGCCGTCACAATTTTTGACATGCATCCGTACTTGAAATCAGGTGGCAGTTTGGATTATATGATCCAACAATCTTTAAATGTTTGGTTTCCTTTGGTCTACATGGGACCACATTATGTCTGTGTTAGTAAACCATACATTATATCGTATTCTACTTCTGAAAGATGACATGACCCAAGAAGATGCTGCAACTTTTACTTTGACGGAGGTGCTAAGTGGGTAAAACCAACTAATCACTTGAGGGAACTTCAAGATCTGGCTGTGGCCTGCTGGGAGTCCCAATGACAGCACCTCCTCAGTATGCAGCAGTTAATATTGTATATGATGCATGCATGCTGACTGGGTTGTTTTCAAGCAGTGCTAACTACAATATGAGCTGAGACACCTGCCAAATGGCTTCACAGAGCTGAATCCAGTCCAAAGCAATCCACTTGGTGTCACTTACTGCAACGCAGCCTGAAGGATGTTCAAAGTCACACTGACTAAAGCCAATATGCTTACTCAATTCTGTCATTGTTAACATTCATAATAAATGACAACCATGATGCTTCACATTTAGAATACAGTACATCCTCAACGACTGAGCCCGACGACTGCTGAATGAGCCAGAGGCAGAGCTTCAGTTCAGCGCCAAGGCAGGACCAACTATCAGGTTTTCTTTAAGGAAAAACACACGTTTGAGAAGTACTGAGGCTTCAGGATAACACTTCAGACATCAACTTTAAGATAAAATGGTGTCTTTCATGATGATATCAAATGATATGAATGACTGCCACTTTTGGAATCTGCATTTGCTCATAAAAAATGTGTTGAATTATAGTTAAAATTAGATTAAGATTAATTTTACAATCAGATTAACGTTTGAGGCAGAGGGTAAATGTAAGGTTTCATTTGTGTTTAGATGAACTTAGAGGTTGATTCCAGTACAATATCATTGTACTCAAGAGGTTACTTGTTGAGATCAAGGAACATTACTGAAAACAAATCCACCAGGTCAAAAAACACAAGCAGTCAGAAGATCAGACGGGCTGGAAACAAACCTCAGCTGCAGCCAAACTTATCTGACAGAGAAAAC
>JAPZEA010000004.1:1646025-1657652 GCA_029783685.1 Heniochus monoceros | reverse complement strand
CACTAAATTCATATCCATCTATATCTCAGCTGTGAACTCTGCAACTGTATCATGTTAGCTAACAGGAATTTACTTGCAACCCAAAGTTCCACTGGAAATCTGTCACAGTATTGCTATGGGGAAAGAAGCTTCCAGGTTGGCCGACAAACATCTGCAACACCAGAACTGGTTCTTTGATGGTACTTTAACGTCTTGTCCTTAATGACTGTTTGAATGTCATGGGTGAATATGGCTATTTTTTCTTTTGTTTTGTTGTTGGGGGGCAGTGTGAAGATGTAGTGTTTGATGCACTGGATACATGTCACAATCTACAAGTTGTTTAAGAGACATATACCGTCCAGCCCCATGCCGGCACCCACCCCAGCTCAGTCCACAGAATAACCACGGGTAGCTGTGATCTCACTAACCCTGATAACTGTCCTGCAGTAACTCAGTCACGTCTACATCTCTGCTGCTGGTCCTCGATCCAGCCTCCCTCCATTGACCAGACTGCTGCTTGTAAATAGGCTTACAGATCTATTCTGAGAGCAGAGCGTGTGACAGGAATCAGCCTCCTGCACCCACTCCTCCCTCACATAAGACAGACCGGGGTGTCAGGTGAGGGACGGCAGCTGACGGCAGACTGGTCACCTTATACAGACATTCAGGTTTGTAAAACCGTTGTTTTTCCACAGTTTGGGTCACCTCCCATCATGGGGTCACATAAGACTTTGAATGGGTCACTAAGAGGTCATCAGTAGGACACTATTAACCACCTGCTGCCACATAAAGTCCCTTCATAAAATAGATTCTCTGCTACCTTCAAGTTTAAGGTTTTAATGTCGGTAAAACAAACGTATAAACATATAATGGAAATGAACACTTTACAGATCATCTAACTCTTGTTGCTGTGGTTGACTGAACTTCTTGAATGTCACTCTGGATAAAAACAGTGATGTCATGATATTCTATGTTGGAGTGCATAACGCCTTGTAGCTTTTCAACATGAAGACGACAGCACGAAATAGGTCAGATTTTTTTGTCATTCAGTCAGAATGATGGATTGATCAGAAGAGTCTGCTTGATTTTAATGTTTCAAAGCTGCAGAATCTGCTTGTCTGTGAATGAAAGGTGTGCAAGTGTTTTAATCGGAAACTGAAATGCATTAAATTCTCCAAGTTTTCAAGTTTCCAAGAATGAAACGAAACATGTTACAGCAAGATGAAACGATTCAGAGACTGAGCTTCAGGTGTGTTTACCTGGTGGAGTCACTGATTCTCCAGTCTGGATGGTTGTTGGTTCAGAGCTGCAGGAGAAATAAAGAGAAGCAAAGCATTGAGAAAACAACCAGAGTCAGCTGACAGACTGAGGAGCACAGCAGCACTTTGCTGTTGTTGGTAAATTTATCTTTCCGTAACTTTCTCTGTCAAAACATGACAGAAAATCACTTTAAAATCCGTCAGATTTTCTCACTGTGAAGACTTAATCAATAATTCAGTCACGAAAACAAGTCATAGAAATGTAGCCACAAGTAATAACTTGCAGGTTCGAGTCTTTTTGTGCTCAACAGCAGGAAGCAGCCTCATCGTCCAAAGTGAAAACTGCAAGCAGCGACGAGCCGGTTTCAGGCTTCACAAAGGTGAGCAAAGCCACTTCAGCTAGTTTGATTTGTCTAGTCTAAACAGCATTACACACTTTTTTCATTCATAGAAAACCTGCATCATTTCGATGATTGCGCGTTCAAGGCGCTGCCATTTGTGTATGTTCAGGAGATAGTGTGGGATGTCTCCACTGAGTTTAATCAGAATTACTCAAAGGTGTCTTGAGTTATGAGTAAATATGTGATGGTCATGCCTACTTGCACCAATCAATATGACAACGATTCTGGCTAATATTTGCCCCAGAGCATGCACACTCATATTGAAATTCTGTCCACTGGGTTTTGAGCTCAACATTTTTCGTATTTGTGGCACCACCTACAAGTCAGGCCCAAAATATGTACCTCGATCTATGATGATTGGACCAATCAGTAACGAGCTATGACCATTTTCCTGTTAAGCATTACCAGGTTTTTTTGGTTGATGCTCTTCGACCGCTCTTGCTCACATATGATTTGTACCTCAATCTAAAAAGTCCAAGAGGCTTTTTTGTAGAGCACAGTCAGTTGGATTTGTGTGTCCAATTTCAAGTCAGTTGGACTTAAATTGAAATTCTGGGCCTTAATTACAGCACCACTATCTGGCTGGCTCCTGTTTATTGGCAAGCACTTGCACATCATTTCCAGTTGTTGGGCTGAGTTTCATGTTTGGTGCTGATTCCAGCTCACGACAATTTGAGCAGAAAAAAAAGACATAAAAAAAAAAACTGCACAAACACAAAAGCGTTGTGCACCTTCGGGTCTTGAACCCTTATTAACGCAGGTGTGACACACTGGGGGTAAGGCTCTGTGTTTGAGGATTAGCTAAGTAAGAGAGTGTGACTTTAAGAAAGCCGACATTCTGGCATCTAGCCTGGAGCTGAGGTACACAGTAGCCTGCATCCATGCAGACACCTCAGGCTTTAAGAGGCAGTCAGCTGACACAGCAAACGTCTAAATAAACGAGCAACGTTAGGCTTAGATATATTTAAATGTCGAGCTTCACTCTGTTGCTTTCTGACTTCACTTTCCTTATTCATTGTTGTTAGGAGGGCTCTGCGCCGGGGCTGCTAGCCTCATCTTGATAGCCACAACAGCCAATTGTCATGACGTGTCAACAGGACACATTAACAACACCACTGAAAAGACAGTTTCAGGCAACAATGCAAGCATGAACACACGGGTTGCAGACACATCCTGATAAAATATCCAGTTAATTTTTAATTGTAAAGTGAAAAGCAGCAGCTGTATCAGACTCTAATCTACTACAAACTACTCTCCTCTCTCCACACCTTCCCTCTCCTCTCTCCTGTTCCTCTCTAGCGTATGTGGCAAGATGCCAATCAGTTAAATCCTCCCTGGCTCTCTCGCTGCCAGTCAGCCCTCTTCCCTTTCCCTTTCCCCTCACTTAACCCTACAAGTCTATGTGTCAGTCAAGTGAAACGCAGGGTGCATTTTATTGATCCGGAGAGATTTTAACTCTCGCCTTTTATAATCATGTCGCAGGTCTACACCAGACAAATTCAGGTCAGTCAGGAGACACTTAATTCCTCTGTAGGGCAGCCATTTGAAACTTGATTAGCATGAGACATTTTTCGCCCTCGCCTTTCTGCCTCTCTTGCTGTAGGTGTCTCCACCATTATGTTAAAGTGTTCTGCTGTATGCCAGGCAGTCTAAGAGGATTTGCTTACTTAAGTTCAGAGGGATAAACACTGGACACAATGAAAGATTATGAAGGAGATGCAGATGAAGGGTCCGTAAATGGACTGCATATTGTGAGCTTCAAGCGCTCAGAAATGCTAAACTTCAGACCAAAATCAATTGTACATTTTCCTCTTATGAAATAAATGACATCTACTCTCAGTCTAACCTTCCACAGAGTGCTGGCCATTACACCATTGAGCCCGGCTCTTGCATCCAGCTGGTGCGCATCCTCACAAGACACGTAACTTGCGTTGCAAACAGTACAAAAAAATGCCACCTCTTGTCGATGAGGTTGGTCTTTTCTAAAATTTCTTAAATTAGGTGATGAGGTTTCCATGAAGTCACCTCGGTTTTTAAAGAGAAAGCAGAGGATTTACAATTTCAAGTATTTTTAAATTCAAAGTAACCTTATACACCATATACACTGTACAGTATATGAATGCATTTATGGATTATGTTTAATTACCCGTTGAGTGTACAAAACCCAGAAAATATAATAAATGGAATAAAATTATACAGCACTTTTTGTGAAATTATTCTTCAGTTTTTCTACTTATTCCACACAGGTATAGGCTTGGATGCACAGGTATATGGACTCACACACACATCCACACACGCTCCTCGTCTCCTTTACATTAACTCTCAGTGGAGCTGATTGGCAGGGGGGAGTTTGTGGGAAGTGACAGTATGTTTCTTTCCCACAAGGTCGCTGGGAGTGAGTGGATGAAAGTCCTGTGTGCCTGTGTAAGCTGGAGATTAAGTGTGTCCTGTATGTGTGTCTGCGTTCGTGTGTGTAATGATGCTTTTCTCTCAGCTTTCAAAACCCTCCCCGGTCGTATTTCTCGCAATACAGCAGCCAGAGTCCTCCGCTTGAAGTAGAAGCTCCAGTGAAGCAAACAGGTCCACGTGGCCTCATGTGTGACGTTCAGTGCAGAGCAACAGTGAAGCTCGGCAGCGTGATCTGGCTCCAGTATCATGCAACAAACCGAGTCTGACACATATATGAAGGTGTCTTGGTACAGTTTACGGCTACATTTCCATATCAAAGTGGCTGTCTCCCGCATCTCTCTCCTGTGCATTCACAAACAGATAAGCATGGGGAAGAATGGAAATCGACCCCCCTCTGTGTCCAAATCAATCAGTAAGTGGTGCCTTCATCAAAGTGACTGGACATCAATAACCGAATATGCTGCCCTTTGAAGTCTCTACTGTGAGGAATTAATACATCATGACGCAGTCACAGTTGCTATGCAACAATAAGGCAGGTTATCCTGGCATCATGCTTGAAATGCAGAAATGAAAAAGTTTGTATTGTACTATTCTAGTATTGTATTAGCTGTTGACATTGACCTGAAATGCCTCAAACAAAGGAGGAAACACGTTTTTTTTTACTGTTGAAATACTCCTCTAATCATGATGTCAGGGGCTTGGTTGAGCAGGTTGAAATATTCCTTCTGTGCTTGCAGATTTATTCACTTTCATTAATAAAATAAAGTTTCTAAGAGCCAGTTATAGACAGTAATACCTTTATAAAATGGAAAGGATGAAATTATTACATAAGTATCATAATGTTCCAAAATAAAACTTCTCGTTTCAAAATTACATTTGGGCCAAAGTTGGGCTGACGAGACAAAAATGTCTCTTGTCAAACGATAAAGTGATTGTGAGCCACATCATACTGTATCTGCCTGAGATGGAACAAAATGAGGTTTATTTTCCAACAAGGTTTTGAGAATTATTTGTGCAGCGCTGTTCTCTTTCTTCCCTCCACGCCTCTGCATTTCTTTATTCTCGTGTTTTGCAGACTCTCGACTATGAGACCAAGAAGTCGTACACCTTCAAGGTCGAGGCGACCAACGCACAGCTGGACCCCCGTTTCCTTCATCTCGGGCCCTTCAAGGACTCAGCGACAGTCAAGGTGAATGTCCTGGACATGGAGGAGCCTCCTGTCTTCACTAAGCCATCTTACTCTGTAGACGTGTATGAGGACACTCCTCCAGGAACCATCATCAGCTCTGTGACGGCTCACGACCTGGACGCCAGCAGCAGCGCTGTCAGGTAACAAGGAGTTCATTAGTCAGCAGGAATAATATTAGCAGCATGTGGCCACTGTCAAGGTCCACAACATCACTTAAACATAGTTTCAGTTAGATTTCGGACTAGATATAGTATTAGCATTTTGTACCATTTAATTTCCAGCCCCGGAGCCAGTTGCACCAACACTTCCTAACTTCAGACATAGCTTAGTAATAATGTCAGTGTTTTAAGTAGAGATGTAAGCTAGACTATACCTCACATTACAAAATGTCAGACTAAACGACATGCATGAAGTCTGACACACAAATTTATCCATGCATGCATTTAAAAATCACTACTTTAACTTTACACACAGATTTAGTGATGGATTTAAGAAAAGCTGATACAATCCATCCCTGGAGGGAAACGTAGGAACTACATTGACTAGAAACTACTACTACTGCATCTAATGTAGGAATTCGCCTTGGGTAATGCGACATTTGTTCATTTTTTTCCACCAGCACATGTATTTGTGAATTCACATGCATGAATTTACTGAAGGCTGTTTTGTACTGTTGTGAATTATCTTCTGAAGTGGACGGCCTGGACCTTAATTCAACAGCAGTTATAAAAAGAATAGTCCCATAATTTCACTGTAATTAGTTGGAGCCAAACATGCTCCTGCGTCCAAGGTGAAAATCACTCAGCCATTATGCTGGTAGAATAATTTGCTTTTAAAGTGCACATGTAAAAGTTATCAATCACAAGAGTTAAACTGATGTTGTAAATAAATACAGAGACAAAACTGAACTTTAGATTTTTTTAAAGTTCATTTTTCCACATTGGAGAAAGTAAAAATCTCACCATTAATCCATTTGTAGCTGTCCTGGAGCTTCTGATTAAGAAGTCAAAGTGCTCTGAAAAATGGAAATGTTCAACATCTACAGTTCCGTGACAACTTGATTCTATCTGCTGCAGACATTTCTGATAAAAAAGCTCCAGAACAGCAATGACATGGACTTTGCGGTGAGATTATTTTGTCAACTGTGTAGAAAGGCGTCAGGTGAGCAGGATGCATTCAGGGACTGTGGGTCACCCGTGTTGTGGCGGCACTCAGAGACCAGTTCACAGGCATGTGGTTACATGCACAAACTGAAAGAAAATAGACTTGAAGCCTTAAAAACACTCTGGGTTGCAATTACTCATGTAAACTACTTGTGCAATGTGAGCCATTGCATCGCCTTTGTAGACAGTAGAAGTGTATCTGTTCCATTAGACTATGTTTCTTTCACATTGCATTTGCTGTTACAAATGATTTGTATTGAAACATGATTGAAGAGACTGAGGTTCGTGTCTGACTTGTACCCACAACTGACTTTAGTTTCTTTGAACCGTGAGGCGATGACATCCTGTAGCTATGGTCTTTCTCTGCCTTCACCAAGTAGTTTTAGTAGCCTGAGCATAACCTCAACTTAAAAGTTAGTCAGAAAACATGACAGTAAGTTTTGGAATGATCAAAGGTCCTAACACACAGCCTATTTTTTTATGTATGGGATATTGTTGGTGGTCTCCAATGGCTGGTAGAAACATAAATGCACAACAGCTGTGCACTGGAGCTTCAATAATGTTATATCTGCCCTGGCTTTAAAACAGATGCAGCTGTGCTGTGTTGATTTGAGTGGGTCAGAGTCATTGTCGTCCAAACTGAACCTCAAAACACCAAACTGCTTTGCTACGATGGTGCTTAAAAACAGCAAAACGGCACTTTGCCATTTTTAATGGGCTCTCCTGTGATGAAACCTTTCTTTACCGTGCCCCACGGCTGGAGTGAGAGCTTTTTTGTGAGAGTGGGTCCTTTGATGACAGAGCACCCAGCCCACCACCGCAACTTGTTTCCCTCTCAGGTGAACTCGGGAACTGCTCTTATCTCTGCAGGTATTCGCTGGAATGGCACACAGAGTCTGACAGCTGTTTTGATATTGACACGGTGGAAGGAACCATTTCCACTAATGAATACCTGGACAGAGAGACAGCTGTTCAGCACAACATCACTGTGGTGGCAACCAAAGTCAGTAAGTATTCCGCACCAAAATCATCATACTGTTATAGTTCCATACAGTTTATGGTTGGCATTTTTTCTGCAGTAGCCATCCAGTGTATTGACATTCTATAATTACCTATATGAGTGTTCACTGTTAGTGTTAAGAGTCTGCCGTTCCTGCATGCAATTCTAATCGTTCAAATCAGATCTCAGTCTGTGCAGAATTTATTTTTTACCTTGGGGGATGCCCCAAACATTAATATCTGTCTAACTCCTGCAATGTGTTCAACCACAGCCACATCATAACACACGCAAAACTGTCTAGTTCTTGATGATTTTAAGTCAGACCAATATTCCATGAAGAATCCAACATTCACAAGGACATTTTGCAGGTAAAATGTGAAAAGAGTGTGAAAACACAATAAACTTTCACAAGCATTAAATCACAGTGCAGTGCAGGCCTGCTGTGGCTTCTTAATGTGGCAGGCCGTCAGTCAGGCTCGGGAGAGTTTCTCTGGTCAAACAAAAATGACTGATGATGTCCTCACTGCTGTTTGTGTCCAACAGACTGCTCCGCTCTCTGAAACCTCTTTCCCGTCTTATTGCTCGTTCCACAGCACTGTCTGCAAACCACAAATTATGCAGACTGGCCCATCGCTACAGACCAGTCACAAATATCTCTGTGAACCCCGATAGGCTAACATCAAAATCAGCTCACCAAGTAACAACCTCATCACCATATAAAAATGGACAAACAGTCTACCACCAACGAAGTAGAATCGATACCAAACAGAATAATCACCACTGCAATTCAGGATTGACTGAGTTTCCCCAACACACAACAAGACTCACATGCTCGGAGGCTGGACCAGTGAATTACAGGCTGTTTATACAAGTGACTCAGAGCAAAATGCAGTTGACAAGCAAGCACATTTGACCCAGACAGTCTTGTACTGTTACTATTTATAAACTTGATAAAGGTGGTCAAAAGCTATAGTGGACTGCTGGATCACAGCAGTGAGGTTAAATGTAGGAATGGATACAGGTTCATCTCATTGCTTTTACACTGTGTCCAGGCCTCTCCTCACTGTATGTTCACTGGTCAACACTGCTGCTGATCACCCCACACAATGATTTCCCTGAGAGTGTCCAACCTTCAAAGCTTGGACTTACTCTCCCGTCACAGTTTTAGGATTATAATTTGGATCAATTGTTGAGCTATTGTGGTTGTTCCTCCTTATTTGTGTACTTCAATAACTCGTAATCCTCTTGGTGCTGGTGCGTCTCATAGTCCAAGGATACGCTGTTTGGACTCTGTGCTCGCTCTGCTTCATCATTCACAGCGAGCGTCCATCACATGAATTAAAGACTTTATAACCTGCGGCTACATTATCTCAGTCAGCTATCTTCAGAGAGTAATTATGGTTTATAAATGCCAAAGTCTCCGCTCACACGTTTTTGTAAATTGTATTTAGTTCCTTGGCTCAGCAGGTAAAGGATGTCCACTAATTACAGTTTGATGCTTTGCACGGGTGCTGCCATTGGTGTTTAAGTGTGTGAATGAGAGACAAATTGTCAAGTGATTTGGGTAAAAGTGCAATAAAAATGCAGGCTATTTATCTAGCGGGCATGTATACTGACAGCTCTCATCATTTACTCTATAGGTTTAGATTTTTTTTAAATGTATTTTTCCAACCATTGGTTTACATGTTATTATAGTGCCACAATCAATTAGCACACTCTTGAAACTTTCTTCTGTGCTGTAGTCCATGACAGTGACGATGAAGTGTGAACTTTTTTCAGTGTTATATAAATGGTAAATGGACTGTATTTATGTGTGCACAGATTTTGCACATAATTACATTGGCAGATGGCAAAATTTGTTGACAAGTCCACCAGCTACTCCAACTAAATGTGCATAATGAGATATGATCACGGAGGCAGGATCGAGCTAACAAATGCACATATCAATATATAAATACCAGGTATAGATGCAATGTGGCCTGTGATGTTATTGACAAGGTAAGAGATCCAGATCCAGATTGAATATGAATATTGAAAATGCTGTCTAGAACAAATGCAGACTGTGTAATTGATCACATAACAACAAGCTTTTGTTGCACCATGAGTCAATTTAGCTGCTGTTCTGATGCTTTTGAACACGTCACATGATATTTATTAGCAGATGAAGTTTGTCCACATGTTATGAAAATGTAGACATTCAAACTCCCATTTTTCCTGAGCACTTTGAGGAGGTTTTGTCCATGCCGGCTTAAAATCTATGATGGAAAGTTAATTCTTGAACTAGAAACAGCAACAACAAACAATTTCACCGCATAAAGCTGCTCTGAAGCTTTTGATCATCTTACGTGACCTCTATCAGCAGATGACGAAAGGAAAGTGACCAAAAAATGTGTGCACTCTATTTCTTTATTTCACTAAAAGTTGTAAATAAATGACATACATAATTAAAATATAAAGGCAAACAATTGTGACTATTTTAATTGTGACGGGAAGCTTCGGTTGCATATCTCTGTGCCCCTCTCTCCCCCAGTCCTTTTGGTTTGGTCGGAGTGCAGCAGCTGTAGTGACTGCAGCGGAAACTAAATTTAGTAAATTTGAGCAAGCAGCTTAAGTCATCCAGACCGTGTATGCACCATATGATTTCCTCCTGTAAGCTTCTTGAGGAGGCAAAGGGCTGCCGAGTCACAAATCTGCCAAGCCTCCTCATTAGATAGAGCAACAATCTAAATCCTCTGACTCCATCACAGTCGGGCGTAGAGCGAAACACAAGAGTTTGTAAAGTTAATGACAATTCAGAACGACTGGAGAAGATGATCGCACACTTATTTGAGATGAGGGGGTTAAAACACCGCACGGGCAGCCGGGGATCATGAAACACTTGATGAGTATCTGCCTCCATCTGGTGGCCAGAATGGATGTTTCAAACGGCATCAGCTGAACAAACAGCAGCAGTGTGTTGGTTTTGGCTAAATGATGTCATATAAGATGATGTGCTAATTATATAAGTTAGTGTAGGTGTGTCAACAAGTTTATTAACAAACAAAAACAAGAATATCACATTTATTCCTTACATATAAATATTCTTTCTCAAGCTCTGTAAAATCTACAAAGTGGACCTTTAGTTACAATAAGCTGTTTCCTGTTTCATTACATTTTCTAAGTCTGCTGGAATTTATATGAACAGACCTCAAACACGTAGCATGAGGTCCAGCTGGAACTGTGGCAGGCGTTCAGTCGTACGTCTCCCTGTCTTCACCTCTCTCTCCTTCAGTTTCTGTTTCTCTCTGATCCTGCCTCATCTTTCTCACCTCGATCTTCATCCCTCGCTCTCAGTTCTCCTCCAGCTTACTGTTCTCCTTGTTATTTCATGATCTCTTCTCTCTGTGAGTTTATCTTCCTCTGTCTCCTCTCCTGCTTTTGAAACTGGACATACGCTTTGGCTCTTTTGCCCTTTCTTTACATTTTCTATCAAAAGGTTAAATCCAGCTGTAGTAAAGATGTGAAAGGAGCTCACGGTTAAGATCAGTATTTTATGGACATTGTTATGCAATAAGCTAATTACTAAACCCACTAACTGCGGATAAACTGTCAAGCTCTGATTCAACACTCCAACGGCACACCTGGAAAAGACCTTTAAAGCAACATAATGCATGTTGTCAAAACTGCCAGAGATCACGTTCAAACAAAAGTTTGTCAGTGGGGGGGTGAGGCTGGCTGGATGGTACATTATGAAGCTGGGCAGGTAGTGGCTGGACTCTTCAGGGGGAACACTGGAGGTGGACGAGGATCAGGGTGTAGCAGGCAAATCAGGAAGGCAGGAGACAATGGACCTGAAGCACAGGTGAAGTAGGATTAGGCAGGTTCAAAGACAACACAAAGAAACGATTGCAAGACCAGAAAAGTGATGGGCCAGGGTTTATAGACTGCAGGCTACAGGTGTGGTTGATGAGTGGATTGGCAGCAGGTGCACAGGTGAGTTGGCAAAGACCAGTGAGGAGATCCGGGTTTTTATCCTGCGGTTGATGAGCGTGGATTGGCTGCAGCTGTGGTGGCTGATTGGCACAGGTGTAGGTGAGACATGATTGCAGGGAAACGCCCAGTCCACACACACACACACACACACACACACACCCCCCTCTGACACAGGAAGCGTACTGCAGCTGGACAATTATTTTCAGAGTTAGCCCTGCAACATGCACAACTAGTGACGCCCAGATGAGAGTCAGT
>JAPZEA010000004.1:1429229-1443658 GCA_029783685.1 Heniochus monoceros | reverse complement strand
CTCCCCTCTACAGGCCAAGCATGTTCACTGCAGCATTAGTCTATTCTCCATTCACAGCCATGAGGGGACTAGCATTAGTTTACCATAAACTTACATTCAACCCTTGTTGTAAGTTTAAAAAATAAATCAAAACAAATTTTCAATAATATAAGACCACATAGGAGTTAATTCAATAAATGAAGACAGAAAGTGAAAAGCACCAAGTGCGTTGCAATTTGTACCTTGTCTGACAGATTGTTTTTAATTTGCAGCCACTCAAACTTTTACTTCTTTTCCTTCCTCTTGTCCTGAAAAAGAGTCAAATCATCACAATTATTATTGACACCGAAGCATCAGAGTGTGAGCAGCAGTTTTATACACTGTAATGTAGTTTAATTCAGCCGTGCTCAACCTGAGGCTCAGAGGAGCCTCGACTGCACACTGAGTTATTTTAAGAGGTCTCAAGCTCAAAATGTTGGGAGTATTGGTTTAAACTTTACCACTGCATCGTATTCAAACGTTTCTAATGGAAACCATCAATCTAGAAGTAACTGGTAACTATTTGTGGATTGTGACTGGAGTGGAGTAAAAAGTATTTACAGTATTTCCCTCTGAGATGTAGTAGAGGTAGAAAGTAGCATAAAATGGATATACACAAGTATTTCAAAACTGTACTCACAGTAAGTACAGTACTTTAGTAAATGTACTTAATTACTTTCCACTACAAAATACAATGGAGGCGAATGAAGCTCTGACTGAGGTTTTCGCTGCGCAAAGCAGTGATGACTTGCATATAAATATACCTTAACAATGTTCACAGACGTCTGTTGATGATTACCCACAGTAACCAGAACAAGTTTTGAGAAGATTTGTTAGTGTTGAATTATTCAAAGTCTTTTCTTTCTCAGTGTTTTCTGCACCACAAACTAAATTCCCTTCACCACCTTCATACCGGGACGGTGGCAGAAGTCTCAGACATCTTTAAACGTCACAAAATTAAACCAAAAGCATCTGCGTGGCTGAAGTCATGGGGTCATTAAAGGCTGAACTCAGTAACAGTACAGTTTAGTTGAACCTGTCTTTCTTGTAGGAATATTAAAGGTTGAGGCTGGAAATATCCATATTTTGTTATTGTCAACAAATCCCATGAAAACACCTACCGAAGATGTAAATCTTGAAAAACAGGTCACAAAAACACAGTTCAATTTTTACAAAGGCTCAGTAATTTCCCAAAGCGGCAGGACTCTGTGGTTTTTAGGAACTGTTATTTAAACAGGGCTTAATGTTGCATTTGTTCGGAACTATTTCCAGTCACGGATCTGGTCGTCAGTGAGCATCTCCAGCAGCTTTTATTAGCTTTTGGACAACAGAACTCTTTGGATAAAATACAGCATTAATGATTACTGGTTTTGGTCTTTTCACTGGATTTGTTGACAAGAAGAAAAATATAGAATATGACCAGACATATTTATTAACTTTCAAAAGAGAAGAATTAGGCAATAATCTCTGTACCTTATCGTTCATGGCGAGGATGACCATCAGTTTCCTGAAGATGGTGATGAAATCAAGGAACAAGTCCACACAGTGCCTTCAAAAAACACAGCAAATGAAGTTTGTTTCAGTTTATTCAATATCTCTAAAATAAAGAGCATCCAGCTGTAAAGTTCATCAATTAATCATCTGAGGTCTGAGCTCATGTACGACCTCTGAAAAATGTTTACTTATTTGACCTGCTGTTTTCTTATTTTCAGGAAGTGATGCGTGGTTGTACACCGCGCTGTGGGAGGATGTATTTGCATGGTGTCTGGTTATCAGAAGGTGTGAGCTGACCGATAAGGGCTCAGCTGGATTTTGCTCAGAGAATGAAAGTCCTCACCAGACATAATCCTTGTCTCCGTTCTCTGCTTTCTCAATGATGAGCTGAGTGTCAAACAGGACGAAGCCGCACATGATGAGCAGCCCGAGGTACATGTGCGCCTGCCAGGAAACGAGCACAAAGATTATTATAGTGAAACGATTTACGCAGCACGTTATGATACACAGCTCTTGGCATGTTTAGTGTGGAATGGTACCTTAAACAGCATCACAGATCCAAAGAACATGTTCATCACAGACATCAGGAACAGGAGGGAGAGGCCAGACATCAGAGTGCCTGACAGGAAACAGTGCAATGGGTTAATTAAAGCCTGCTTCACCAGAGCAGGAGAACATGGGTGTAATTCATAGCATTGTGTTTGTGTTGTGTAATAAATGGTTGAGAAGAATACAGTCTGACAACATTAATAAACTGCTTTCACCTCCAAGGAACAGGTAGCTCCTGCGTTTGGCATAGAGAGCGCTGAGAGTGAAGCAAATGAAAATCACGGAGGTTCCCATGAAAGCCGTCACAATGATGCTGAGGAGAAACAAAGCAGAACAAACTGTGAGCTTTCAGTAAATACACACTTTCAATGAGATGTGAGGAGACCCGCAGACAGACGACTACCAATCATCACACAATGCTGTTTAACTGCTATTCAGTCAGCAGTTAGCTGCTAGCGCGCAAACGTTTAACACTGAGTAACCTTTCACTTACCTCGGATTGACAGCAATGACAAAGTCCAGTGTGGGGCCAAGGCCAACACCTGCAGTGGAGAGAGGAAGGTAAACACGGCTTTTAGACTCTCGTGTGGCCTTAAATGAACAGTCACACCTCTCTTCACATCCAAAGGTTTAACTTGTGACGTGCCCACAGCATCATCACTTTACCTGTGAGGAAGGCAAATCCTGCGAGGATAGCCAGTCTCTTCTTCTCTGTCTCAGAGTTGTGTGGCGTCATGGCGAGCCAAAACATCATCCCCAGGGAGCCGAGCACAGACAGCACACCGCCCTGAGAACCAGAGCCAGAGGTAACGGTAGGGCAGGAGGATTTGGACTATGATACTAACCACTCATTCGTTGTGCTGAATGCTGAAACATCCCAACCCCGTGCCAAGCCTGGGCACAGAGCTCTATCAAAGGTCATTTTCAGAATTTTACTCCTTCCCTTTTAAAAAAGTGTTTTTGCTGAATCAACAGGATGCCCATCAGATGTTAAGACAGTAAAAGTCTGGTTCACATTACAGACCTGTACTTTGACTTGTGGGAACACCCTGAACGTGCATGTAGTTCACTTGTTGCTTTTTGTTGTTTCACATGTTGACATTTTGTCTTGGGCGTGACCTGTCACCTGATGGTGACAGTGCTACTGTAAATAAGTAAACAATTTAAACTTCACAACAGACACTGACATCAGGGTTTACCACAGTGTTTTATGGTGTAGGTGGTTAACCAGGCTGAAAAGAAAGACTCTCTGCTAAAATCATAAAATAAATGAATACACTGAAATAAAACATTTATCCTCACTCTTACCCACACTCTCTCATGACATGTACAGATAACTTTCCAGCATCCCATTAAATAGGAATTCAGTAATATTACAGGCCTCTGCACGCACAGTGCATCCTCCCACCACATGTACAGCTCACATACTGCCAAGACTACTGCACTGTCTGAGCCAAGGACTGCACGCTTTCAGCTAAGATCTTATTATATATTACTGGAGTGAATATATTTAGTGTCCTAAAGCAAAGTACACAGTTTACAACTTGTTCACACCTGCTAGTTTTTACTAGCTAGCCATTACCATGGGGGAAGTAGCTTGACATGCTAATTGAGGAGTTTTAATTAATCAATTTCCATTCCTTGTTTTTTGTCGAACATATTTTAGGAACTATTTGTTCATTTTACCCTACGTCCACACACAGCACACACTGTCGGCTTGACCTTTCAAAAGTACCTGTCCCCATTAGTTAACTTACTAGTTAGCTAACTTGCCACATAGCACTTTTTACTTTTTTGTATTTGACAGATTAATGTTCAATTACAGTTCCATACAATGTTGAATGAGTAAACTTGTGGAATTAAAGTTCAGCTCAACTCAACTGCTGATTTTTTCCTTTCTATTGGAAGAGTTTACAATTGTGTCTGCTTATGATATGTCAAAAGGTTTGTTTCTATCGGCATATGACATTGTACACATAGCCTCAGCAAATAACCTCTATATTTCCATTTTATTCCTGGTAATTCCCATTAATTCATGTTAATTCTCATGGAAAGTTTCCACCTTGAATATTCACAGAACTCTGCAACCCTCAGGCAGCTTACAACCCTTGCTGGATAAACACTGTATTTGGATATAGCTGCACCTCAAAATTAAATGATTTACAAGTTTCACAATATTGTATAATTTAACTATTGTGAAAACTAATTTATCTGCAGTAAACTGTTTCATCTACAAGTAACGTAATAACTAACTTGATACACATATCAGGTTAGATTAGGTAGGATAAAGTACTCGTGTCTGTGCTTTGCTTAAGGGCGCCATTTGCATTGATGTAAGGATCAACCTGGATGGGTAGACTGTGCTGTATCATCAGTATTACCTGAAAGAGGCGTGTGACGACATGGACGTAGGAGCCAGCTGCAGCCACAAACATACAAACTGCCAGGCTGGAGTACACATTCTTCAAGTGCACCTGGGTGGAATGAGATCTGCAAAAAAGATTACAATTGAAGTTATGATTATTGTGAACAAATTGCAAAGAAAATGAGTTTTGGATGGCAAGTAATCTGAAAAGAGAATCACATTACATAGGTAACAGATCAATTCTGGGGGGTTGAGATTGTTTATGTTACTGCTTACAATGAGCAACCCTACCACGTCTGCTGATATCGTGTGGAAACAGAGGACACAAGGAGCTGTGTTCACATTGGAGATTTTACGTGAGAAGCTTCATTTCAACAGTTAAGTCAAATCATAATCACAGACAGTTATCATCATTCAGACTGACGCTTTTGTCAATTTGCGGGTGAAACTCTCAGATTATTGAAATCACTAGCAACCAGTCCACACCTGCCTGAGGCCGACGAGTTTTGCTTATGTTGAGCTGTCTGGAAATAAGGCTTTCAGTGTGTCCAGCATCCACCATCCCCAACAAACATTTACCTTTAATCCAAAAAGAGGCCAGACAGGAGAAGAATATATATATATTATGATGAGATCATATTATTAAAATAATGTTTCTTATTTTTTTAAGAGCAAAACAGGAATACAAATAAAAGTAAAACAGTCATGATTAAATTAAGTATAAAACAGTGTTTCTACATGTCTTTATATAGTAAAGAAAAAATAAATATAGCAAGGTGCCAGATCTTATCGAACACACCCTCCTCCGTCTTCATTATAAAATCTCTCTCTCCAGACGTATTGTTTGGCAAAAGATAAGGAGCTTGTTGCTTCAAGAATAGCTATCAGTGGATCTTGTTCCCACCGCTTCCCAAAAGCCTCAGAGAAACAATGAAAGGTGTGTTAAACCATGTGTGGTTTAATGCCTGACCAGAAAGAGTGTGTTAAATTACTGATCATAGACATAGAAACAGAACAAACAGGTGAAACATTAATAAAAATATTGTGTAAATGTGTAAGAAGAGTCTGTGTAATGCTGTAAATTGTATCATCATGTATACTCTGTAGACATTAATCCCAGACCTCATCTTTAGGATCCAGCCCGTCAAACCACGCCTGTTACGGTCCTGCTGGGTTCAACAGGGCTCTGTTATCTAGGAGGAACACAAAGCTAAGAGTCTTGTGGTTTCATTGATGCAGACCATTTCAATTTACAATAACAAGAGCACATACAATGAACACCAAAAACAAACAACTGATTACAAAATTGAGGCAACTCACCGATGGAGTGTCATAGTAATCCACTGATCAATAACATTCCAATAAAAATGGCCTGGTTACATTGGCCCAAAACACTATAATTATCCACAGGAAAGTGTTTTATCATCTCAAATTAGCCGGTGACATGCTAATCTTCCATGTTTTCAACATTATAACTCCACAGCATGCATGTATGTGCAGGCAACAAATTGGTCTACAAATGGCCGCTGCCCTCACACTTTATGATTGACACCTCACTTGGCCAATCGGGATGTTCCATGTCATGTCCACATCATATTCAATATAAAACCTGAACATGTGTTGTTGATGCAAAACATTGAATGTGCATGTAACTTCATGTTTATAAGAAAACTCATACTATCATATTATATCGCTTACATTTCAACTAGAAAAAGATTACTTCTGGGTTCAGTCTATTATTTACCAGGTTATGGAACAGAAATGGAAAAAGGTACAGTTGACTTCTAATATTGTAGAGTTGTAGAAAAAAACAACTGGACTTCTTTATCTCGTTTGAAGACGTTTCGCCTCTCATCCATTATATAATAGCTTATTAGATAAAACTGCAATGTCAATTATTTATGTATCAGCTTTAACCAGGAGTTACCGTATACATATACCAAAGGTATTTGACAAACACATTTTTCACTGAGTTCAATATTATTATTTAAAATTACATTACTTTGAATCAGAACGAATCTAAATGTTTGGATGTGTTTGTAACTGTGATTTATCATTCAAATAACTAACAAGTATATACACTTAATTCAGTGCTTTAGTGTTTTTGGTGTGTCCCTTTTAATAAACATACCTGCACATTATATCACCCAGGTTAATAGTCTCGCTTGTGCTTCCAACTATCAGCGACAATTTCTATCCACGCCATGTGCAGCCATGAGATCGCAGCAAGGGACAACAGATGAGACCTGACAAAATGGAAAAGAAAAACATATTAACTTTATGCCAAAATAAGTATAAGTGAAACTAAAATGTGCGTGGTGATTAACATTACACATCTGAGCCAAAGTACAATGTCTGGAGGTAACAGAATAGAATCATGACTAATTCAAAATTAACATGAAACACTTACCAACACCTCCACACACTAAAAACTGAGATGTCACGTCGACATCAACGTCACGTTGAACCAAATCTCTTCAGACCAGTGTGCTTTGTGTTTTTGGCCACTGCGTATAAATGTTCTTTTTCTTTCAGTTGGAAAAAGTTGCATTGAATTTTCATGGTGAAAAATCCAACTGAATGTAGATATTTCTCCTGTAATCATACTTGCATTTTAAACGCTGGACAGAAGTTGCAAGTCTGTAAACTCACAAGCAAAATCCTTTCTCAAAACGAGGTTAAATGCCAGCTAAGGCTGTGGTTCATGATAACAATGCATATTCACTCAAGCGGTGTGTAAACAGGACATCATGGCCATTGAGCTTGGTATTCTGTGTAATGGATCGTAATGAATTGCTGGAGGTCAGACGAGGTCACTGACTTGATGTCAGCTCAGAGTGTACGCAGTGAGGACTTCAAACAAATACTTCTCAAGACATCTTGTCAACACTTCTCAGTCTCTTTGTCTCTTTATGATGTTTATGCTTTGGTTCCCTCACTTATCTCCATTTCTTTACACCTTCTCTTACTTGCATGTTTTGTCTTTCACTGTTTTTTTTTGTTTGTTTGTTTGTTTGTTTGTTTTTAATTCCTTTGCATGAATTCTGTTTATCTCCATCAGGTGATACAGACCATCCGAGCAGCAGATCTGGACAACTTTGCAAATGGAAAGTTTTCCTTCTATGTGCCTGCCGAGCATCCAGCCAATCCAAATTTTACTTTGAAGGACAATGGAGGTAAGACGAGTAAGCAGACGCTCACATGAGTACTTCATTATTTTCTCAGTTATATGGCGATGAGAAACGTGATCGCTGCCTGAATTATCTCCAGAGTTAACATGTTCTGAGTGAATTAACTGTCTCAATTTCCACGCCTTGCTGGAGTCACAGGGTGGATTGTGGCCATACAAGCTTTGGAACTGACAGATGTGTTGAATTAGTTGATTGTTGACTATTTAACATGTCCTAATAATGTTGATAAAAAGCATTATCCATTACTACATTTCCTCTCAAAGCATTTGCTGTTGCAAATTAGTTGTAATTTAACATCATTTCTCGGAGACAGGGTCGCTGTACACTACCTGTCTAGCATCAAACAGCTAGCTGAAATTAGCAACTAGCCAGTGAGCCAAGATATTTTTCTCAGGTGTTGAATTCATATTGTAAAAGTAACTGCAGTGGCTGTCTCCTGATAACATCAAGAACCAACATTCAGAATTAGAAATGTTACATTCACAGGTTTTGTATGAAAGATTCCAGTAACTATTATTCTAATAATATATTGAATATAATATGACAACATACATTGCATGAAGACTGAGCAGTGGACAATCCTCTGTGGATCTGTTAGCGCCGAACACAAACTAGTGAGGGTCCATGTTCTTAGTACACAGCAACGGATGTGTCTCTCTCTTTTTTTTTTTTTAAGATAAGGCAGACAGGGAACGGGGGAGAGAGAGAGGGGTACGGCATGCAATGGTTAGGCAACATGCACTGTAACCCTTCTGCTACCAAGGCACTTTACAGCCAGGCATGTTATTCCCCGGTTATTGCCCACATTCACTCTCAGCAGGGTTCTTCACACGTCAGCTGTGGGCCGATGCGAGAAGGCACTCTGCCTCTTTGATGGCAGCTTTCAGTCCTGCTCTGGCAGCGTTGTATGCTTCCTTGTTCCCTGACTGAAAGGCAGCTTTTTGGGCTCTGGACAGAGCAGGCTTTCTGCTCGGGGACTGATTTTGTTTTCTTTGTGATGTCTGCATCACGGCTCTGCTGATGTATGTCGTTATTGATGAGGTATATTCCTCAGTGTGGTTGCTGTGGTTCTGAGCATCTCTGAACATGTGCCAGTCTGTACACTCTGTAGCTTCACCTGTACACACTGTAAATGTTTTCTTTGATGCTTTAGAAAGCATGAATCACCATTTTGTCCAGGTTGACACAAATCTATTTTTCAGTGACAGTCTTATATTAGAATGTGGCACAGTTTCAATAGCGTAGGCTCTTGCTTCAACCTAAATGATTACTATGTTCTAAACTGAACTATTTTTTCTTTACCTCAAACACATGTCTAAAGGTTATTTGATATTATTATGAAGTTTATGATATATTCATTATATCCTCACTCCAGTTATCGTACCTCAGAAGGTGTGCTCTGGGGTCTCTGAATTTGGAAATGACTGTGTGGAGCTGTTGGTGGACATGCTGTTGCTGTGTAGGTCAAAATGATATTTGAATAGCCCCAACAACATCAGAATACTGATCTATACATAAATCTGTCCTGTAGATTTAACAGGATGCGTCCCTGGATTTCTCTGAAGTTCTTAAATCCCTCACAGACCCTGAAGGTGAATCTAATTTGTGGTGCATAAACTTTAGATTTACCTGTTCATACATCGCACACTGGCTGTATATATAATAGAGGTTGTAACATAATTGCCATTATGACATAAATCTGAGTTAACACTGTCTGCTACTCATTTATAATTGAGGATGGTCTGTTGTTTTGGTATCCTTAAGCAAAGGACAAGGAAAAGGACAAGCTTTTAAACATGGAAACATTAAACTTGTATTAGACTTTGTAAATTATTGAGAATTAGAACTAGAGCTAAATAGATCTAGAGGGAGGAGTGGTGAAGTCTTGTGCCTCTGACCCCAGACATGTGACACTGGACACTGCCCCCCTCTCTACAGGAAACTAAAGCAAAAGTTTTTCTTCTGTTTGCACCTCGTCCGCTCTTCAGTTCAGTCTTTTCACTTCAAAGCTCTTGAGCCTTGTCCCTGGTGAGTGGGCTGCCGGCCCGTTCATCTGGAGACCGATTCCCTTCCATCGTGCAGGGATCAGCTGAATCCTGAGCGTGCCGAAGACATCCAGCCGACATGAAATAAAGAGAGCTTCTTTGAGAACTCTGCTCGCGTCTGCTCGATGCCTTCATTTCTAACTTGATCAAAGTTAGAAAAGTTAGAATTGTGACAAACTCTGTCGAAGCTGGCAGCACATCTCCTGCACAACCAAGTGGGTGCATTGAGAAGAGGGTATCACCTGCCGCCTGTTTACGGACGAGCCGAAGCTAAAGCCGCCATGACGTTACCTGAGAGCTCCAGGAGGCTCCTGACAAGAGGAGATGCATCAGCTGGCCAAGCTGCTTCATGGGAACAGACAAACCCCAGACTGCCTGAGAGCAGTCCACATGAGAAGCAGAGCCACCTCCCCTCCCTCCAGAGGCACCTCTTCCACTGGCCATCAAGCAACAGGTGAAACAGTGCTTCTCCTATGATGCTATAGATTAACAGCGGTACGTAAAAATTAGGATGTACCATCAGTATAGTTCCGATATCTAATTATTTCACATAATTTCTTTTTGCTTCCCTCTCTGCAGCTGGATGGTACCTTAAGACTTGTTTTAATGTTTACTTTAAAAATAAGGTATCTAATGTCCTTAAAAGTAAAATATGCGTCGTTTACAGAGGTGACATAAGTACATTATGTACGTTACAATACATACATGGCATTAAGTATGTTACATAAGTTCACAAGTTCACATATGTATGTAAGTTTCAAACAGGACGCAGAACTTTCGCACCGGAAACTGGGGTTTGTGTTTCACTCGTCCGTCCACCCCAACGCGTCCATCGCTGTTTTGGCTGTGGATGAGTTTACACTGAAGTTAGCTGAAAGCCCGGGACGTCTCATACAGATGCTGAGCAGTATCTTGTGCGTCTGCGTGAGATGCAGAGGGGACGTGACAAAATGTTTGACACTGTGGGAATGAGAAGGGTCTGACCTTTCAGGTGTCTCTTTTTGCACCCTAGATATCCTGTATGTCAAAGAGAAAACAATAAATACCTGAATTTGCCGCTTTGTGAGACGTTTGGGCCTGTTTCCAGATCACTATTTTGTCATTGCGTGAACAAACAAAGGAGCAAAGGAGTAACTTGCTTCGTAAAGGTGTGCGATCAGGCCGGGCAGTCTTCACCACATGCTGATGGACAAAGGGGATGTTCATTTGTTGGACAGAAACAGAAACGATGAGAGACGGGCAGAACTGAATCGAATGGACTGGCAGGAGGTCTCATTGAGACGGGTCACGGAGAGTTGACACCAAATCCACATGCAATAATTACACATTATGCAATAAATACAGAGGGTGAAACACTGACGTCGCCCCCAAGAACGAGACCATCCGTGAAGTGGACGGAGACTTTTTCGTGTAAAAAGCTGTCGCTGGAACGCAATGGCAGATTTTCTTGTCACTGGTGCGAAGATCCCATTCTGTCTGCACTCCAATCAGCTTCGACTGCCAGATCTCCACCTCCACAACCCCGCGGCTGCGACGCCGCCTTCCCCGGCTTCTGACGTCGCCGCACGCACTCAGCAGCTTCCTCCCCGTGCTCTTCATACGCTATTCATGCTTTTCGTAGTCAGCAGGAAGTCGAGCAGACGAAGCCTCTAATGCTCATGCACCATGTTCCCAGAAACTCAGAAGCTCGAGGAGGTTTGACAGACTTCTTCAGCTGTCACACCATCTTAGAAAACAACATCCTGTTCTGTTAATACCTCCATGAATGCTGCCTGTTCCCAGTACGCCTTGTGCCCACAGGAGCATCCCAAAAGTCACGGTGCTGTTAGTGGGAATCTGGCTCCACAGTCTAGTGTCATGTCTGGTATTCCAGCTGCAGTTAATTCACAGACTGGAGCATGATGACGAATGGCTGCTGCCAGAAATGAAAACCTACAGCACTTGGGGTGTCTGCGGTTTCCACCTGTGTAACACCATTACCACAGTGTTGTCTCTTTGCTTTTGGTAGAACAGGTAGCGGCATCCCCCCTCCCTTCGAAGATCTGCTTTTATGTCCAAGAGAAAACCTGTGGTCCTGTTGCCTTGGTTACCCCGCCGCTGTTTATTTCCTCTCTTCGTTTAGCCTTTGATTTTATCTCTCCTGAATAGACTGGAGGCGGCAGGCCATCCTTTATTTTCCAGATATGTCTCAAGTTGGACGATGTTCTCTGAGCTTGGTCTGCTGTTTTTATGTGGTGTCACCCACCTCCTCTCTTTCTCTGCCCCCCATATCCCTTTAAATCTGTCTCGTTTTTGTTCTGGCAAATTTTATCTTCTAAGGTCTCCTTCATCTCTCCTGGCATTATTGCGCTGCTACAGTTGGCCTGAGACGGATTCAGGACTGAAGAGAGCTGACAGCAGTCTCAGTAATGAGACGCAGTGACAGGATTCAGACAGGGAGGCTGGACAGCGTTCTGTGAGCCAAACGCCGCAGGCAGTTAGCATTGTTGTTGTTTACTTGTGCCTCCATAGAACACAGAGCCTGGCAGGATAACTGCATTGCAGGTGTTTTGTTGTGTGTGTGTGTGTGTGTGTGTGTGTGTGTTCCTGAGCAAATATCCTAACTTGAAGATATTGCTGTTGATTTGCAATTCAAGGTCACTGGATGAAAGCCATCGTCCTGATTACTGTAGTATAACACTGTCTGTTCAGTTTATTGACCTTTTCAAAGCTCTCCTGTGAGATTGCTTGAACTCTTTGGACATACGGGGTGTGCATGGAATTGTGATGGATTTTTCTCTAAATTGCTTTTTTGTGTGTGTTCGTAGGATCAATGAATAACAAACTTTCAGTGGTCATAATCACACAATCTAAGCAGTAGTCTAGCAGTAGTGGATCATTTTGGAGAGTTAAACTTCCTGCAAGAGAGTTTTGCTCTGACACTACAGTGTCATGTCAGTCATTCAGTTCATTTCAAATCAATGACAAAAGTTACTTTTTAGACCTGTAGATTAAACTCAGGAAACAGAGCTGGTCTGTCTGACCGTGGGAGTTCAACATAGTTCTTAAAACTTTACACTTTACTTTCAGTTTACAGTGGCCATACCCCGGTAAAGTCTGTGGATCTGTAGGTCTGTTCCTCTCATTCTTTTCTCTCATAACAGCACAAATAACCAGGGAGGCTAAAAGGTGTTATTGTATTTTCTGTGTTGGGCAGTAGCTGCACTTCAAGTAGCATTGTTATTTCTTTAACTAGCTTTCTGGTAGTCACTGTTCTGGATCAAATAGGTTTTCAGCAGCTCACCTGTGTTCTTCATCAAGTAGCATCCACACAAGCATCATTTCCTCAAATATTTCTGAAGCTGAAACACAGCGGAGCTTTCTGCTGCAGTCTGCAAACAAACTGCTAAGGATCAGTAAGTGATGCCAGACACACACGAGCATGTGTAGCTGACAGAAGCACTTCCATATGACGGTGATATCACGCACCGATCCTACTGATGCTGATGCCTACAACGTCTCCGCTGCAGAGGGATACAGACACACGAGCTCGAGTTGACTTGATGGAAATATGGCAGAGGGTGAGGACGGAGAGGAGCTGATCCTGAGGGGCTCGAATTTTGGATTCTTTTTGTACAGTGTTTGAGATATTAATATTAAGCATATGTGCATGCATGCACACACACACAGATGGACATACACACACTGCTGACACCTGTTTTTTGGCATTATGCTCGGCATGTTTTTTGTTTGTTTTTCTTGCCATATTGGTTTTGGAGCAGTGAGAGCAGATCTTATTGCTTTATTATCAATTGGCCTCAACATTTTTGCCATTTAGCTCACCACACTTTCCAAGCAGCTTGCCCATCACTGTATATTTTCCATAAAAATAGTCGTATAACAAAAACAAAATGTTATGTTAACCCGTGTATTGTAACCCTACTTTATAGACAAGGGTGCACATAATTGGCACACATGTACGCGTGACTAAAAACAGATATGCATAACATCCACAGCAACTGAATCGGGTCTGGGTTACAGAGTGGACGATGTTGTGAATGATATCAATAGTTTGCACTGTGAAGCTGTTACAATCCAGCAGATGGCAGTAATGCAAAACTTGTGGATGCCAACCGCCGTGAAACTCAACAGAAGAAGGCGACAGCAGCAACTGTCATCGGCCATCTTTTCTTGTAAACACATTTGACACAATGAAGTCATCTACCATGAAAGATGCCCAAAGAACAACAGACATCAAGCAGCTACTTTGGCATCCTGCCAACTTCAAAGAAACATCAAACTGAGCCTGAGCAGAAGACTTTTCTCTGACAAGTGGCTCCAAGATGTGCAGGTAGCTTGGAGCTAACAATGAGATGTGGCGCCAAAATATGATGCACCTGTCTGATGTACTCACCTGAGTAACAACTGGTGTAATTACTTTTTTGTACTTATTTTTGACTAACGTTCAGTTCCAGTCATTTGGAACAATATTAACTGGAAACTAAAATGTAGATTAAATTAGTTTTAGTAGCTCACAATGCCTTTTTTAGTCTGCTGATATTCATTTCAGGCGGCATACAACCCCGACAGGGTAGCGTACCATGTATGTAGTCTGAAAGGCGATAGCGTATCAGAATTTAGATCAACTCAGATCTTGGCTCTCGTGAATGTTGTTAGCAGGATAGTGCTCAGAGAGACTTCAGTAAGAAAATCAAACTGCCGATATAAAAGTGACGCAGCAAGGCGTTTGGATGGCTGGCATCGGCATTCCAAAAATCACGTGACTGT
>JAPZEA010000004.1:1357954-1368819 GCA_029783685.1 Heniochus monoceros | reverse complement strand
TCCTGCTTCACCTTTGACCTCACACTCTTCCCGTAGTTGTGAGGGATTGTTACTGGCATGTCGAGAGCGCTCACTTTCAGTTTTACCTCCAAAGAAGTCTGGAAACTGCTGGTTTGTTTACAACTTTTCTCATCCAGTTAGACTTCCTTTTACAGATTCTCAGCAATTACACTGTGAGTACAATGAAAACAGGAATTACGGCCAAAACTAAGTTGTAAGAAAACCACAATTCTCTGTTGGTACAAGACACAAACAATGTTGACATCATTCTTTTCATGACATCTGTTTGTTTATTGTTTAATGTCATGACTGCGATGCTTTCAGGCAGCTATTAAGATTATTAATTGTCAGAGGATGCAACTGAAGAAAGAGTTCAAAAGAGTCTCTGCTTGTAACTATATGTGACAACAGAGAACAACACGTTCACCGTGATAGATTCATATCTCTGCAGGCTGTGTACAAACATGAAGTGAAAACAGCTGCTTCGAGGAAGGTAGGAAGAAGGTAAAAAGAGTGCACCAGAATGTTCCTTTAAAGGATGTTTTATTAAGAGGAACATGAGAGTGAATAGGAAACAGGTTGTTGTGCAGTAAAGAGTTATTTCCGTACACAGACTCCTCCTCATAGTGGCTGATTTTATCATTTCTGGAACAGATAATTGCTGCTCTGAAGACAAAAAAAACAGCTACAGCTACACATTTTATTTTCTTCACTTTCTTTCTTCGCTGCAAGTTTCTCAACTGCCTAAAAAACCTATGATAAAGCCTTTAATTTCCCAGCATGTGTCAAAACGCCTCACTCATACAGGCCAGAACAACCCAGCAGGGCCAGGAATATGACAATACAAACAGAAGCTTCCCAGGCGTTGAGCAATGTTTAGTAACATTTAACAGTTGCTCAATGAGCCACTTTCATCATTCCTTCTTTTTTAATGAAGAAACCACAGAAAAAAAGCAGCTTCACAAAACAACATGTGCAATCTCCAAACCCAACATCTCCAACAGCAGCTGTCATATTCAATGAGCTAATAACGTAGAGCAGCAAAGAGACAAGTCAAATTTGCTTGATATTTGTAAGTGATTCATATTGAATTTTGTTGCATTTAATACATTTTGTTGGCTTACTGTCATTGTTTTTATTGCCTTTTTAGGAAATATATGGCCATCTAGTTAAATGTACACTGACATTTCATTTTATTTTGTCCCTGTATTGATTTTTAGGATCTTTTTGTCATAAAGCACTTCCTATTCCACTCATGTTTTACCTGGTGGAAGCCGAGGAAGTCCTGGATTGTGGGGGATGTGTAGAAGACGTAGCCTTCAGCCGTAACCACCAACACAAAGCCGTTCAGAGCCTGAAGACCAAAAAAAAAAAAAACTTTATTCAAAACTTCTCATTCATTTGCGCTGACTTCACTGATAAACATATCGAAGGCATTACCTGAAGCAGCAAGTCTCCCTCACAGAAGCTGACTCCGTCGATGGATGTCACCTGGGAGGAGGAGGCCGAGGCTGAGGAGGAAGAGGGTGTGGAGGCTGCGGAGGACGAAGGCAGCGTGTTCTGGACGTTTCCCCCGAACATCCGGCTGCGCTCGCTGGTCCAGCTGGAGCCATTGGGGCCTTTCTTCATGGTGGCTGGAGGTGAAGGAGATAGAAAGATGCTGTCTGTTTTTTAACATGCAGAAGAAGAGATGAAACCTCCACAAACAAACAAATTAAAGTTAAAATTCGGTCAGATTGGGGTAAAGTTTCCTGGAATGCATGTTTGATTAAACATTTGGGTAGATGCAACCACATTTTTTTCCCTGTTGTCTTGTTCATCTCATCTTTAACACATTTCTGAGAAGAACACAGAAGAAGAAACCACAGACAGGAACTGAAACTAACCTAAACAACTTTTACTTTTCTCCACACAGTGTAGAAATCTCAGTGCAAACTTGATCAACATTTCAAGAAACAAACATCGTCTTTTCAGAAATACTGGAGGTCACAACTGGGCTGCAAACAGCTGATTGTGTTTACAAAACTGTCACATCTGGTGAAATGATGAAGTGAGAAAAACAGAAAGAGGAACACAACATCTCCTTCCATCAGTGTGGAGCTTCCTGTTGTCTTACAACACCATCACTCAACTCTTCCTCCTCTTCCTCTTCCTCCTCTGGCATTTATCAAGCAGCTCTTATCTGAGAGAAAAATAACTGGCCTGAGCACCTTAAAATATCCTCTCAGAGAGGAAGCAGGTGGATTTTGAAAGGAAAGCAGTTAAAAAATGATGATGGATGAAAGTTATGGAGCTAAATTAAAAAATGTAAAATAAGCTTCACTTTGTGCCTTAAATGTGTCACATCTTCAGACTCTACTTTTTCACGAATACTTCATCTTCCTCTGGATTACTGAGCAAATTCAGACGATAAAACATATTTTAGAGCCACTCTGAGGAAACACGAGGGATGATGACGGACATCCCTGACAAAGTCTGATATGTTGCAGTTTATCAGCCAATTGGAATCTTGTCAATAAAGCAAAACAAAGACTGCAATGCAGCTGAAAATGCACTGATTTTGAGTGCATATCTTTTGCATATATCTCGATTTTCATCTGATGCCTCTGAGGTTTTGAGGTCTTAAAATTTCACCAAAGTATTTGCATGCTGGTGTTGAACTTTAAGTCTCCTATAAGTACATGTGGGGTCGTTACTGTGTGAGTGTTGTGCAAAATAAACCCTGAAATAAGCCACAAGAGGAGGCAGGATTCACCTTGTGTTCTTGTTCAGAAAGAAAGGTTGAAGTTGTTTTTTCTAGTTTGCCAAATGTGAATTATTTGCTTGTTTTCCGGCTCGTCTTTGCTCATAAACTTACAATTCTGCGCTTTAGGACCTTGTGATTGATATTTTTCTGAATTTGTTGATGTTTTAAAGACCAAAAATGAACTGATGAATGTATAAAATAATCAGTAGATTAATCAAATAAGCAGCTGCAGGTCTGCACGCTGTGCAGGCTGCTGGTTCAGAGTACTGGTGCAGTTTTTACACCTATTCAAGCACTGGGTTTGACAATCAATGCTAAGCTTCAAACTGTAGTCTGACACACACACACACACACACACACACACACACACAAACCCTTGTAGCTTTTCCCCAAAGTGCCCAAAAAAATCAATTACATATCTTTAAATGTGTTTAAAACGGTAGAAATTGCCTGGACTAGATCTCAAAATGATTGGCACACCTCTTTCACATGTACTCTATCACCATTCAACTCACTATACAATGATGAATGGTGAAACATCCACTGTCAAGGTACACTCCAATGACTGAGTATTGCGTTTTCATAATAAAATGAAAACAGAGGGAAATAAAGAGAAAAAACATAAGCGGCAGAGGCCGAGACATCCTGATTATTCCTCCATCTATCCATCCACTGTACAGCCTTTGTCCACATACCCGGTGCAGGGTTGTGAAGGGCTGGTGCCTGATCCAGCTCTCTGGAGTGAGACACCAGGGACACTTTGGACAGGTTGCCAGTCTATCACAAGACTGGACTGACATTCACATCCACAGTGCAGAGTTGCCAGTTCCCTGACCCTCATGTGTTTGGACTGAGGGACAAGTCAGAGCGAGAGGTGACAAGTTAGGGATGATAAAACTCCCGTCTTTATAAAGGCTACTCTGACGAAAATCCATCCTTTTTAAGCTGTCAACGCGCTCTGCCCAGTCTAATTAGACTCCCAATGTGCGCAAATGAGAGGGAGAAGTAAACTTTCTACTTCCTTTGACATATTGAGAATTCATTGATAATAACTGCGCAACGGTAAAGAATAGCAAGCTGGCGCACCGGCACGAACGGTCCTGACGCGCTCCTGAGCTGCTTCATACCCGACTGTCACTCAGCTGCTCCATATTATTACGACAGAATAAATTCAAACTAAACGACACTGACTGAAAAACAGTTTCCTACTTGTGTCATGAGCCGGTCTGCGTTGGTGTTCTCCTCATCTTTAAAAATAATATCGGGATTGTAGTTGGGAGTCAGGTCCTTGAACCTCTCCGAGTTGCGGGTGATCTTGCCTTCGTACTTGCCGCTGGCCCCCAGGGTTTTCTCTGCCACGTTGGGGATAAACTGTTTCAAAGACAGCGGTGTCAGCTTCTTGGGGTGCCTCCGCTTCCCGTATCCCCTGCCCGGTCCACAACCAGAGCCGGCGGACGCCAACAGCAGGCAGAGGGACATCCGCAGCATCACTCTCATCAGGACCATCTCTGCCTTACCTAGAGGACCCTGGAGGAGATGAGGCTGCCTTGGATTGATCTTAGTCTTTATTCCGTTTCTTTTCGTTCCTTTGAAGTATTTTCACACTATAGTTTGAGCACTGCAGGTGTCATAACTACTGTAGGTCTGCCAGAGTCTCTCTCTCTCTCTCTCTCTCTCTCTATGTCTCTCTCTCTCTTTCTCTCTGTCTGTCTCTCTCTCTCTCTCTCTCTGTCTCTGGACACATGATGTATATTCATACATACATGTATATAGAAAGTACGACCCCCAAAAAACAAACAAACAAACAAGCAAAAAAACAAAAACAAAAAAAACAACAACAACTAAACCTTATTCAGTAAACTTCCTCAATTCCATGTTGTTTTTGTTTTTATTTTTATATTTTTGTTTTTTAGTGACCAATCAGCAAAAAAAACTAAATCAAAGGCTGTGTCTGCCTAATACTGTTGCTTCTCCTGAGAGAATCCAGACATTTGGACCAAAGAGTCTTACAGACACTGCCATAGCTGTTTTCTGCAACTACCTCATTAAAAGCCGTAAAGAACAAAGGCTGGGTCACTTTGCAGCTATGTGTGACTACAGCACATCAGTTCCCAACTCAGTGATGGACACACCTGCAGTGAAACATGTCTATAAAGACAGAGGTTGTTGCAGAGGACTGCTGGAGAAATGTCCTCAACTGAGACCAGAAGATCTGCAGGGAGCAGCTGAACGGCCAGGGAGCAGGACGACTGCAGCAGCATCGCTACAGCAGACATGTGAGGGAAAAATGGGATTTTAATTCAACAGCTCATATAAGTAGCCAGAGCATCTACACAGAGACATTTAGACATGCATAGCACCAGATCCTCCTGACTCACAGTATGCACATACCTGGGCCAACCAACTTCACAGTCATAGTCTAACCTCTACAGTCTGACATTGTCTTTTATTTAAATTTATCAGCAGCTGCATTTGCAAGTGTTCATGTCTCTTAATGATACGTGAATGTGATATTTCTGCTGCACATCTCACAACCTTCCTGTGTGTTCAATCAGAATGTCAAACCAACTTCAGTGGGAGCACAGTTACATACAAAGACAACATAAAGCATATAGATGTGAAATGACCCCTGGCAGAAATGACTGATGCTGTTGGTCTTCTTGGAAGGACACCCACCTGTCTAACCACAGTCCAATTTAGCTGATGCCTCCATCTCATAGAACTCTTGTGTTGTCCAAACATTCTTAAAGCTACATTAATTGATTTTTGGTCCCGACAGACACAGAGGAAAATTAGCATTCATTTGGAGACATTTCTGATGATGATGAATGCAAGTCCAATGTTCACTCCCCTTTTAGCTCTGGTTTGGTATTTTTCCTGACATAAATATCCAGCCCTTTAGCTGATAGATGTTGCATGTTTATCAAAGTTTATTACTGAAAACAGCTGCCTTGTTGCTGAGAGCAGAGTTTGCAGGCAGTAAAACCAAGATGCTTAAAGAGGCTAAAAAGCTCTGCCCTTTCACATTACAGACACTCATTCCGTCTATTGTTTATATACAAAAATGATTAGTGCATTTTTAAAAGCACACGATAACAGCATGAATTTGGATGGTAAATATTACTTCAGTGCAATCCAGACAGTGACTGGGATGTGCAGACGCTACAACACTACAACAAGTATTTCAACAAACAATAAACAACAAAGAATAAATGTTTCTGTCAGGCCTTGATAGGTGGGGTACAGTACAATACTTTACAGTACAGTACAATGACTTGTGTCTGTTGCATTGTATGATGCTGTATGAAACTGGGCCCGACATCAGTTAACAACAAATACAGAGGCTCCAGGCATGAATTGTTAAAATGCTGGAATTTGAATTAGCATTTCTTATAATCCTGATCCTCAAACTATGTTAAGAGTCTTAAGTGGGGAATCAGGCTGGTTAGTGTTTTCAGCAGTCACTTTGGGACCTAGGTAAACTGAGAAATACTGAAGAAATAAGTCCTATGCAGTCATGACGGTGGTGTTTGTGGCGTCATTAGTGTAAAATGGATCGCATGTAGTTGTTATCGTGGATCGTGATGGATCCATCCCTGGCTCTGATGTCTTTCTCGGTTCAGTGTTTGACTGTACTCCATTTCATTGTGGTTGCACTCAGGTGGCGTGTTGAGTCACTTTTTGTACCTGTGGAAAGCTCTAGATGTTGTCAAACTGCTCCCTGGATTTGGACTATGTAATATTGCTGTTGATGCAGAAAGCACTGGCGATGAAGCCCAAGGAAGTTGTAGAGCCCAGTGAGATGCCTAGGGTGTACAAATGCTTTCACGCACTGTCTGAAGGAGATGCAAGATGAAGGAGGGAAGTGGTCAGTGGAGGCAAGTGGGCTGTATCAGCATATGACCACCCAATGATTCATCGCCAGCCCCATTATCCTTGAGGGCCCACTGCGACTGCATTTGGCTGAAAGTGCAAACTTCTAAGTGCGTGTGGTCCTGTCTTTGCCTCAATAATGCTATTCTTATGCATAATATGCTCCTCTTTATGCGTAATGGTTTGCACCATTTTGAGGAGGTGTCCATCCATCAGTTAGCTACTTCTGTTGAGAGTGTGGGACTCGGAATCAGTTCATCAGTTAATTTCCGATGCAGCATCCTCCTGGTAGTGTGAAATCATGTGGTGTGAAATATGTCCTATATTTATTTATTTGTTTATTTATTTATTTATCTATCTTTCTATTTATAAGTGATTTTTGACAACTTTGAGAGTGTACCACTGGGAAAGTCAAAATGACAGTGACTCCAGCTACCAACATGGTCAAGCGTGTTTTTCAAGCGCAAGGAACAGCAAGGAACAAAGTACTGACACTCAACCCAATGAATTTATCCAAAACTTAGCAGAGTTTGTGTTAGGATGTCACTGTATTTAAGGTGGGCTGTTGGGGTGTCGTTTAGCTCAGTGGGTAGAGCTGGCGCCCCATATACAGAGGCTATAGTCCTCGCCGCAGGTGGCCCCAGTTCGACTCCTGGCTCTGCTGGCCCTTTCCTGTATGTCATTCCCCCTCTCTCTGCCTCCCATTTCCTGTCACTCTCTAACTTCACTATCAAATAAAGCCCAAAAATAAATCTTAACAAAAAAAAAAAAGGTTGGCTGTTATCTTCAGGTGAATTGTTATTCAATGGACAGTACATCTCCAAGCCACGCCAATGTGTATGTTGGTCTCCTTGAAGAAAATTTCATATAAAATCCCACAGAGAATCAGTTTTTTTGCTAAAATATCCAAATGGTATCAGTACATTGATGGTATCTTTTGTCTGTTTGAGGAAGACATGGATGAATTACAAGAGTTTACAAAACTTCTCAATGAAAAAGTTCTGAATTTAAAGGTCACTATAAAAGACGCCTCTTTTGTTAAAACCTTGTCCAAATGGGTGCTAAAATGCAGAGGAAGGTAACTGTTTTCCCCATCCTCACACTGGGAAAAGTATTTTATCAATGATGTCATCACGTGTTCCACTTCTCGAGTAATTTACATGATCAACTATAAATATAAATGACCTTGTGGGTGATCCTATGTTTATAAAGCATCACATTCATTAAAGCAGAGAATATGTGAACATAAAAGCTCCGTGAGGAGAAATGAGATGGAGTAGCATTGATGAAAGTTTTAATAGGAAAGAAGTGTACTGGATATTTACTTTGCATACTTTGTCTCCCAAAAGGATTGAAGGATGAGATTCCAAGAACTGTTTTCTTAAAATAATACACCTATGCATATATATCTTTTATTCTGCTGTGACAATATTTATGTATCTACTGTGCAATAGAGCAAACACTGTACTTAACTTATCCATACCTCATTGTGTGCATGGTCTTTTCAGATCGATGTGCAATTCTCATACTTCCAAGTGCAATTTTTTTCAAAACCCTGTGAATTTTTCTCAATATTTTTTCCAGTAGCAATATATTTTTTATAGTCTTTTTGTATAAAATGTACATTTATATAGTCAACTTTTATTTTGTATTCAGTTATATGTATCGTCTTTTCAAAAGTTTACTCAAAAGTCCACAACCAACCGACAGTTTTGGAATAATATAGTGCTCGCAGGGTAAAATATTGTAGAAAAACCTGTGCTAAGTGTCACCTTTCTTCAAGAAAAAAAATCCTATCTGGGTTAGGTTAGAAACAGCTGTTGCTTATATAACTAGTATTTCACAGTGAGTACTTGCTGTGTAGTGATGTTCTTTGGGAAAATCAGATGAACAGAGAGATAATAGAGATCATTTCCAAAGAATTGAGATCTTAAAATGTGTCAGTATTCTGCAACCCTGATTCCAAAAAAGCTGGGATGCTGTCTAAAATGTAAGTAAAAACAGAATGAAATTCAGTTTGAAAACAAACTGTGTTCACAGACAGTGGTTTTACAAAGTGTTCCTGAGCCCATGTAGTAACCTCCTTCATACAATCATGTGTTCACAAAGTGACTCTCGCTCCATCCTCGCTTGTGAGCCACTGAGACTTGCTGTGTGCAGTACTTCCAAAATCGACGAGGCTACATTAAGGTAACACCACAAAATGTTACTTCCTGTATGAAAAAAGTAAGAACAAAGTTAACAAAGTTTCTACAGACTAAACACACTGTCTGATTCAGTGGTTTAGAAGACATCAAAACTATGAAAGAACACATCCAGAATTATGTAGTAAAAAATAAAAAGTGTGGACAAAGCAGAATATGATTTAGATTCTTCAAAGTCGCCACCTTTTGCTTTGATGACAGCTTGTCACACGATTGGCATTCTGTCAACCAGTTTCATGAGGTGTCACCTGGAATGGTTTTCAGTTAACAGATGTTGGTCATCAAACGTAAATTAGTGTCATTTCTTGCCTTCTTAATGTGTTTGATATTATCAGCTGTGTCGTGCTGTGGTTACAGACTTACAGAGTTACAGAGTATTATGGCAAGAGCCACTCAACTACTCAACTAAGTAAAGAGAAATGACAGTTCATCATTACTTTAAGACAAGACATGAGGGTCAGTCAGTCCAAGAAACACAAGGAATGGACATTAGACCATGGGTAATCTATGCTTTGGTCTGATGAGTCCAACTTTGAGATTTGTGGTGCCAACCACTGTTTATGTGTGACGCAGAGAAGGTGAACGGATGATATCTGCGCGTGTGGTTGCATGAAGGAGGAGCAGCGATGGTGTCGGGACGCTTTGCAGCTGACACTGTTGGTGATTTATTCAAAATTTAACCAGCCTGGCCAGCACAGACGTTCTGCAGCAACATCTGGTTTGCGCTTTTGAGGAACCATCATTTGTTTTTTGACAGGAAAATGACGCAAAACACACTTACATAAGAGCTATTTACCAAGAAGGAGACAGAAGCGTTCCAGGTGGCGACCGCATGAAGCTGGATGAGAGAATGCCAACAGTATGCAAAGCAGAAAGTGGCTGCTCTGATGAATCTGAATATAAAATATACATTGTTTTGCTCTTAAAGAGCAGCGTGTAGTGTAATAAGTGTCCATTGCCCTTGACAGAGCATACCTTTGAATGACTATTAGCTATGTTCAGTTGGTTTGACAACTTTTTCCTTGGTTTTGAAGTTCGTAAGGTAAACATCTGCAAGACTCTTGATTTTGACTTCATGAAACATGATATGACCACAACACATGAGCCAAAAACAGGATACAGTGTTGCTTCAGGATTATGCAAAGCGAGTTTTTGTTGTGACCACCAGATGGCAGTATTGTTCAGGTCTACTCTTCTCTTATTACCTCCCGTCTAGCTTGTTTTCAAGAGACTGCCAGATTACCTGCTTTTTATTGGTTACTGTTTTACTGGAAGCCATGTGCACATCATGTTTATCCAGTGTGAATGGTGAAGGCAGCCAGACACAGCAACACTCCCCTTCACTGTGGATATATACAATTACTGATTTCATGCTTTTATTTTGATGGTGACATGAGTTCTCGTTAGTGTGTTGCTGTCCAGACTTTACAGCAGCATTCTCTGGCATTCTCTGTCTTTGGAAATTTCAAGACGCTTCAGTGCATGAAGGCCTTTATGTGCAACACAAGTTGTTTTGTCTTAACAGGTGCATATCTGGAATTTTAAGATCTTAAAATCGTGTTATTTTCAATTTCTTAGCAAGTCCCAAATCGGAAGCAAACACTGGTCTGAGATTAATGTTGGGCTACTTTTTTGTACAGCCTGGGCTGTTCCTGCTCTAATGGGGCCCCCTGAGTGGTCACCCAAATAAGTAATGGGCCCCCCAAACCTGACCTCCTCTTCCTTCACAATCATACGTGTGAGGTAAAAAGCACAGGGGCAGTCAAACCAGTGGCCACTTGGTTTGAGTGAATTTAATTTATAGGAATTAATTTACCGCAATCATTAAATTGTGACACCTACTTGGAGCAGCTTCAAGTTTTTTGGGAAATCAAGCAAATCATGAACTCAGCAAATAAATCAAGAGAAAAATAAGAAAGTTGAAGAAAAAAAAGGACACCAAGAGAGATAAAAACAAGAAATGTGAAAGGAGAGAGGGAGAAAAGAGAGGGACGGAGGTGTTATTAAAACTTGTAATTACTTTTCGGTCAGAGAAACATGCA
>JAPZEA010000004.1:596464-606477 GCA_029783685.1 Heniochus monoceros | reverse complement strand
AAGCCGGCATGCTTCAAACTTTTCTTGGCAAGCGGCACAGAACTCTCAAATTTTACAACAAGTATGACTTTGACTGACGTTGCTCTTCCCATTTTGTGAGATGCTTCCAGTCTTCTTGACAGGTACTCCATTCCCTCTCATGTTCATCGAGTTTCTTCCTCTGCTTCTTCTACTTCTGTTAGTGGGTGCCATTTGAGGGAATGACTATTCGTCATGAAGGGTTAGAGATAATGTTCTACATACTGCCACCTGCTGTACTAGAGGGGAATCTAGCAAACATGTCAAATAGGCCTGGAGGTTATGCTTTGTCAACGTTACAGCCAACCTTCCTTTTTTAAAAACACTTTTACACACAAGCAATGTAGTGCCAAAGACACGGCAGATGGTGAACTGCACCAGCTTAACACTGAAAAATACCAGCACGCACAAAGAGGTATACAGCTGTGCAAGCACAAACAAGTTGCAAACGAAATTAGTGGGTCGAATCAGGTTCGCAATGATGATAACAGTGATCCACAGGGACACCACAATCACAGAGGTGAGAGAGACGATGATGATGACACTGAAATTTGTCATCCGTGGACATGCCAGGGGTAGACAGATAACCGATGGACTTGGGCCAAGAAGAGGCGGTCAAAGAGAAAGAGAAAAAAAATGAAAATGTAAATATGAATTCAGTATATTCTACTTGAAAATGATGTCAGGAATGCAAAAATGCAGTTTTCTCAGGTTTGAAAAGGAGTGTTTGTAAAAAAAAAATTAATTAAATTAATTAAAGTAAAAGAATAAACTGATATCTGAATGGTGAACAATATGTAAATATGTAATCATTTGTAAGAAATTTGTAACAGAATTTTGTCATTATCTATTTATGTTTTTATACAGCTGAAGTTACCACATGGAAGTGAGAAAAAAAATGTAAACATGATTTTTTTTTTCTTCAATTTTTTGCTTGAGTCTTTGACTGAAATGTTTATAAAAAAAGAATTAATGAAGCTAGAATTATTATTTCTTTTTTAAAACAGAAGCTCTGCTCTCTACTTTGATTTCAATTTTACTGTTTACATATTCATGGAACAAAATATTTGGGGGTCTTGAAAGATTAGTGAGTGTGATCAAAAATGCTGGTGGTGGCTGACAGCTTAAAAGTAACACTCCGGCAGGGAACGTTTTAATACCTTTAATTACATTTCTTCAAAGTCTTTTCTACGTATGTTATATAAGTCTGGATGTACATTGTAAACTGCAATATGGCTTGTTGATGGATACGTACAACCATGAAGTAGTAATTTCCATTTTTTGACAACATCATCAACACATTTGCTGATGTGTGATGTCACTGTTGATATACATTCCTCAAGATTGATGTGGTTCTCCTGGGTGGCGGTGTCTTGCCAGTCTGCAAACTCAAAATAGTCCTGTAGAGCTGCTGTACCTTCACCTGTCCACAATTTAACTGTTTTTTCTGATGGTTTGACCCACTTTATCAGCTTGGGGGCAGGGAGGGCTTTGTAGAATGTAAACTGGTTCGGGGATGTGGTGGGTACGTCGACATGCTGGTAGAATTTAGGTATAACAGTTCTGAGGTCTTTATAATTAAAATCACCAACTACAATAAAAATACCACCTGGTTGTTTGGTCACGTGACTGCTGGTAGTCTCACACAGTTCCCCAGTTTTTTAAGTTTGCATCTGGAGAACTGCACACAGTAGAAATGAAAACACTGAGGAATAATATGGCCAGCATCTGAACATTAAAAACTTGTCATCAGGAAACATTGTCCATCTACTTTGTCTACGCTTGACCACCAAGCATCATTGATGTATATACAGAGTCGATCTCCCTTCATCTCTCTACCCTCTCTTCTTGAGGAAATCACACCGCTTGCAGCTTCCAGCAGTTTGGTCTGGCTGGGTGGTCTGAAGATGCCATGGAGTGTGATCATTTGAACATCCATCCCTGAGTTTCCTTTTCCAATGCTGATGAATGTATTTGTGCCAAAGTATTATGTGCTTCAGTAAAAAAACAACTAATTAAAACAAAAATGTTGTGGATGTTTGGGGGAGCTACTGCATGCCTTCATCACCATGATAATGACAGCACATCTTGCTAAATTGCAGACAGGTTTCCACAACTACTTTCCTGAGGAATGCAGGGATGACAAGTGGATACGCAATCCCTTTGGCATCACTGTGGAAAGCGTCACATTGCTGAGCAATGAGGAAGCTCAGCTGGCTGGGCTTTCATGTGACAGCATGCTGAAGTGCAGCGAGATGAGCCTCTCTTGATTTTAGTGTATTGTGATGACTTCCCATGCAATCAATCATACACTACCATTGAGCACAATGTGTCTTTGTGAAAGTGGCTTCTCAGGTCTGATGGAGCTGAAGACGAAGCAAAGGAACTGAGTAAACACTGAGCACGACCATGCAGTGTTGCTTTGTCAATCATCTCCCCAATCTTTAAGACTCTTATAAACATCTAAAACATCCCCACCTTTCCCATTAACTGGCCTACAGTTTGTCTGCACGCCAGCACTGAAGCATCTGCTGTGTTTTTTTTCTTTAAAACTAATTGAAGAGACATAGAGACTTACAGGCTTTGTTATTGGATAACTTAATCATCAAGCCAACATGTTTTTTGCCACTTTAACCTGCAGCACAGCAGCTATTTTATTGCCCTGTTCTTGGTATCATTTGGCCTATTAACATGCTGTGCCTTTGCAGTGTTTCCATGTGACTGGTTTTCAAGCCGTTTCTGCACTGTTTTAGTTGAGGTGCTATTTATTTACGTCTTGCACTATTTCATTTTGTTTGACATCCACATGTTGTTCATTATAACATTTTGTGAAATACAACTGAATGTGTGGTAATTTAGTTTTCATGTGGACCTTGAACTAATGACCAAGAAGAAAACTGGACCCTGAGATCCAGTGGAGAAACTGTATTTTGTAGTAATGTACAAGTGCCACAAGATGGCAGTAGTAGTAGTTACATTTGAAGTACCTATGGGAACCATGCAAGCCACTGAATTTTCCACCTGTTCCTGCAAATATTTCACAATAAA
Organism: Heniochus monoceros; assembly: GCA_029783685.1. Lineage (NCBI taxonomy): Eukaryota > Metazoa > Chordata > Actinopteri > Chaetodontiformes > Chaetodontidae > Heniochus > Heniochus monoceros. The sequence continues at coordinate 603,411 of JAPZEA010000004.1, read as the reverse complement.
AGCCTTCTTTAGAAAGGAAGGAATTTTGTCCATTGAAAAGCAAGGGGGATTTTAATCGAAATGGATGCAGTAAGTACAGTCAAGAGTTTGTATTAACAGCATAATGCAGTAACGAAAATTTAACAGAAAACAAGGAGAATTCATACTAAAATAGAACCAAATATACTTATCAAACAGCGGGAATTTGAAGTAAAGGTTCACTCTAATATAAGCTTACTTCGGATAAAGGCCTGGTACCCTCTGTATATGAGATAAATAAAGGCTCTGGCCAATATTTAAGGAAATATGATATATTAAGCACTCAAATTAGTAATTTGTACTCATTTGGTCCATAATGAAAATGGCAAATTCATTTGAGGGACTCAAATAAGTCATACATAAGCACAAGCTAGTAAGGGAACACAATAAGCAACTTGGTGCAAAACCAATAAATATGTGAAAAAATATTGCGAGTTCACAAATTACAAATGAGGGAGGGAATGAAATGAGGCAACAAGAAGCTGCAAACAATGGCATGTGACACACATCTGTGTACCAATTTGTGCAGTCATGTCCCTGAAATGTGCTAGTTTCAGAAAAATCATGTAATAACCTCGATGTGACACCAAAATAATTCAGGCAATGTGGCCATTGGTTAAATAGTCAAAATGCTATAATATACAATATGCTGTCCTGATTAGACTGAAAACAAGTCCCAGCAAGTTAGCAATTGTACATTTGCTAAAATGCTGACATAAAAACACATAAAGAAAGTGAAATACAATACACCCTGTTATATGTATTTTCCTTTTATGTCTGCAATTACTTTGTCATAATTAAGTTAAAAACATGTGTTATGGGACAGTTATTTAGCTTTCAATACAACATTGAAATAAAATCTCAACATAAAAATGTGATGAAGAGGTGTAATGCATATCAGTGTTTTCCACCATAGAGCTGTCAATACTAAGTGCAAAGCACTGCCATTAGTTTTGATGAGGAGGTGCAGGGGAGCCTTTTCTAATACTGTGAGGTGTGGAAAAAAGAGCCATTTAAGTACATTATGTCTACATCATATCATCACTCTGCTGGCCCCACAACCTGTATGCCCTTGGGAAGCCTGAAAACCTTAATGCCCACATTCATTGGAATAAATGGGTCAGCATCATGGGACACAGTATTCTATTTCTCTATGAAACAGATGAAAAGGTATAACAATATGCTTGTTTTTTTGTATTTATTTATTTACCCAGGGAAGTGTCGCAGTGTTAAAGATTTGGATCTGATGTTAAACGCTTATTTGTGGAAAGAAAATCAGCTGAGGTCAGTGTAACTCTGCTCCACATTCTTTTGTTCAACACTGGTAGTGCCAGCACAGCTTTAAATCCTACCTGTTTCCTCATGCAGTCCTGGTTTCCCATGATTATGGCAGCATGATGAGGATACCTCTGGCTCAGGTGATCCAAGAACACCTCCATCTTCCTCTCAACAACAGACTGCTGCATCATCAGGCTGTCGAGCTGACTGTCTCTGCTGCTGGCACCAGCAGTGGTGGCATAGCCTCGAGGTAAAGCGCTGGGAGAATGTGCAGCTGAACCATAGGAGGAGAAGTCTGGCTTACACAGCACGCTGTTGATGAGGTGTTTCTTCTGCAGCAGATGCTCAGTGCTGCTGTCCACAGCTGATGACAAAGAGACTCTGGATGGGGAGCTTCCTGGATCTGAGTGGGGATGGATGACAGAGGAAAGACGTGAAAAACAAGATGAGAAAAGAGTGAAGAATGGAGAATGGTGAAAGAGAAAATATTAGACAGGCTAAAAAGACACAGCCAGAAAAAAAAAATGATATGACAGTAGTAACTTGTAACTGAGTGTCATCCATTTTCACTTGGACAAAACAAACTGAATATATTGGAATGAATTATTAAAAATGTGTAAATACATTTTGCCATGTCTTTCCAGCTCAATCAGTCTCAATTCAGTTCAGACTGCACCTAAACATTGGAGGGGTCTAATTCTGTGAATGAGAAGGTGACAGACGGTGACTTCTCAGTAGACTTTCCATTAAAAGTGATTGTCAGCTTACATTAGAACCCAGCATGATAAACCACACATCTTTCTGGCACTAATATTTGGTCAAATAATATGGCAAATAAAGCTTGATTTTACATAGTTATGACCAGGGCTGTAGCCATGGCCTGTATTGTTTAACATAAAATTTTGGACTTAACCGCAACCATTGTTCATAAAAATTAAATACATAGATAAATAATTATGGAGCTGGGGGAGGGAGGTAATATTCCGTGAAAAAACTCAGAATTGCCTTCATGAAAGTTGTAAATTAATCAGAAAAAACTCACCAATTTGCGGGAAAAAAGTAAAATATTCTCTGAGATTAACGTCACAAACGTACGAGAGGAAAACTCAGAAAACTGGTGTTTTTTCTGTCAATGAACAAAATCGTTTCACTTTGCAAGGATGAATTAACCACATCACAACACAAGCAAGGCATCTTGAGTTATGAGCCAATATGTGATAGTTCCTGCCCACTTGCCCTAATCAATATGGTTCTGCAGATTTTGGTTAATACTCGACCCCAGAGCATGCACACTTAACTTGGTGAAGTTCTATCCACTGGGTTAGGGTTAGGGTTTTTGGTAATTTTGGCACCCGTTTGCAAAGATGACCAAACACAATATGTACTCAGATTTATGATGATTGGACAAATTGTTATCGAGCTATGGCCATTTTCCTGCTAAACTTTGCCCCTTGTTGGCAGCCATGCTTGTTTACTGATGTTGCTCATTTATAATAGAGTCATGTATCTCAGTCTAATGTACGATTTCAGCTGCTCAACAGTCTCCTTTGTATTTCACGTTTCATAAAGCACCACAGGACTGCAGGCGCGCCAGTTTCCACTGAGCTATGTAGTGCCGTGTGAGCGCCCAGAGGTGCCCTTCCAATATTGGTTCAAAAACCAATAACCAACCTTGTCCCTTCCACACAGAGATTTCTTCAGATTCTCTGAATCTTTTAATGACATTATGTACTGTAGACAATGAAATCCCCACATTTTTTTGCAATTTTACACTGAGAAACATTATTCTTAAATTGTTGCACTATTTGCCAACACAGTCTGTCACAGAGTAGTGAGCCTCTCCCCATCTTTACTCCAGACAGACTCAGCCTCTCTGGGATCTTTTTAGACCCAGTAATGTTACTAACTTGTTGCCAGTTAACCTAATTAATTTCTTTTAGCACTTCACAACTTTTTCAGTCTTTTGTTGCCACTGGCCCAACCTTTTGGAAACATGTTGCTAGCATCAAATTCTGAATGAAGATATAATTTAAAAAACAAAAAACAAAAAACAAAAACAAAAAAAAACAATGAAAGTGTCAACATTTGATATGTTGTTTGTGCCATTTTCAATTAAATATGGGGTTTAAAGTATCAGAAACCCAGTTACAATATCCAGTTGCATTATAGAGAATGTGGGATCCAGGCTTTTGGAACTTGACCCATACGAAGACCTAAAATGGAACTGCAATACTAAATTGCTGGAAAACTCTCGTAGCGTAGGGCCCATTACATTCACAGTGTAAGCACAAAACAAGGATCATTCTTTGCATTCTTGTGATACACATGTTAGCATCAGTTCTTTAAAGAAAGTCTCAACAACTACTACTTAAGAAGTTATTTTTTGTAGTGTGCAGCATGGGCTCTCCTCTTGCAAACATACACAGCTTCATGACATTTGGAGCTGTCCTGGAGCTTCGCTGTCTTTAAGTAGGACACTTTGTGACTGGCTGGAAGGTAAAAGACTTTTTGTCATAGATGAGTGGTTTTATGCTATTGTGTGTGCTGGTGACAAAACACCAATACAGAGTTTAGCCATCACATCTATGTGACCATCATAATAATGGTAACCTTACAAATTAAAGCCAACAATTCAGCTTAGTTTCAGCTTTTCAACATCCAGTTGTCACACTGCAGTGTCTCCAGAAACTGCCTTTTCTAGTTGGTGTGAAAGCTAGAAGCAACATTGGCATCTATTGCTGTTGTTATTTCTATGGCCACCCATCATAGCAATTACAGACCATCTGCTACCTGTCTCAGTAATCTCAAATTTGTCAGTGTTCAGCCACAGCCAGTCTTCTTTCTTGACACAGAATCCCTAGAGCTGAAATTAGCTCTTTTTTAATGTCAGATCATTGGCTAACAAATCATTTTTGGTTAATGAAGTGATAATTGACAAGAATTTGCATTTAAGGTTTTTAGTTGAGACCTGGCTACACAGCACTACTAGTGTGACAACACTAATAGCGGCTGACAGAATTTTTTTCAGTCAGCCAGACAATTTCTTCTAACCCCAATTTCCCCAATTACCCTCTCTATTTGGTGTTGCTAGAAACATTCACACATTTTTCTCTGCACAGAATTCTTTATTATTATTATTATTATTATTATTATTATTTAATTCCACAGTTTACAACATAAAAATTTCATTCAAACATCAAATTATTGAGTTCAATAAAGACATTCATGCTATCATTCAGTTTTTTGATATCTTTCATAATTTCAGAATTACGCAGCATTTTCTGGGAAAATTTCCTCATTTACAATAATTGACAGAATGTTCAAACTTCACACATTTTCACAACTTTTGTTGCATTTTCAACTCTCAGTTTCCCATAAATCACGTTAAAAATTTAAAAAACATTCAGCTTACTTTAAAGCTCAAACACTTCAAACTCACTCATTTTCAGCCTCCTCCCACTTATTCATACATTCACATACAAACTCCATTCAAACTTTCACGACTTGGGACTTCATTGCATTAAATCCACTTTTTTATATCATTAATACTTTTTACACAATCACAGTTTGATGTTTCAAGCAATTTTCAGCCTTTTGTTTTACATTAGTGTGTATGGGGCGAAATGTTCAGAACTCCTGGAGCCTCCTAGCGACAGGTGTGCCAACCAACTGCCGCATTGCGCCCATATTCCCAGATCATCATATTCCTTCAGGTGCTTCCTCAAAGTTATGCAGTTTAGCCCCCAGCCATTAGTCAAGCACTGCAATTCATCTCCCAGTTTACACACACACACACACACACACACACACACACACACACACACACACACACAGCATTTGAGTTTATTTTTGAGTTTGTTTTTAGGGGGAGTTTAATTTTGCAAGTTTGTTTGCTTCAAAGTTTGGTGAATATTTGTTTTGTGCCCTCTCATGTGACATGAACTTCAGTCCAGAAGGCTGATTTGAGTACTACTTGACTGACCTTGAAGGATATTACAAATCTGTGTATTTATCATGCCAAAATAATTGGCAAGGTAAGCTGTAAAATGAAATCTTGTTCATACTACAAAGTATTATTCTTGCACTATATGATTGTCCAACACATTGCATTGCTGGATCACATCACACTACATTGCAGTGAAAGTTGAGCCAGGTTCAAACACAAAGCAGTGTGCGTGTCTTCCATGATACTTGTGCTCCTGATCTCATTTCATTCCCAAGTAGCTTTTTACTACAGCAGCTAAAACCTGGGTAGGTCTATCAACTGTAACCTTTCTAAAACAGTTCTGGCTTATGAAGAGGACTGTCAAAAAACGTTTAAGTTCTTTCAGATGTTTGTCCACTACCACCCAGTCCTGACCCCAAAGACATGATATCCTGTATAGTGCTTGACATGTCAGAGAGTGGAAACACAACTATAGTTCCTGTGTCACACGTATTGCTGAATGTAAGCATGTCAGATTTGTTAGTGTTAATGTTTCCATGGAAAGACAAATGTACATGCTCATAGCACTGTTGTAAGACACACTGGCCAATGACTGTTGAGAGTCATAGAAAGATAGAGATAGTGCAGGAACAGAAAGAGCAGAAGACAAGATGAATTAGAGGTGACAGGATAATGAGGTTCTGTTCCTTTACAATCATTTTGTCTCTCTGCAACCTCATTTTCCTTCTTTCCTTCTCTCTCTCTCTCTCTCTCTCTCTCTCTCTCTCTCTCTCTTTTTCTCGTTTGTTGACAAAGCAGATCTGATTGATCTAGTTCAGTGGAGGCCTGGAGGTAAATGTCAGTTCTTCACTGTGCTGGGAAGCACTGTGTGGATATTTGGCTCACAATGTGGACAGTCCATCAGCCAGTCAGTGAGCAAGACAGTCAGTCAATCAGCCAGTTAGTTAGCAAGGCAGCATCCAATTAGCCAGTGAGCCAGTTGTAGCGTAAGTTTCCAAACCCAGTACTTTTCTAAAACAGCTGACCACTGCAGCTTTAGCAAACATTCTCAGGTGGAAATAGTGCATTTGCTGGGGACTACTTTTAGCACAAGGTTAATGCACATTTGTTGCTGCAGTGAGTATTTGGGGCCACACAATGGTGTATGTGGGATTGAGTCAAACTAAAGTATAGTGTGTTTGTTCATGGTAATCAACAGTGCCGAACTGTGCAACACTGTGGCCCACTGATGTGCTTGTAATCACATCCTGTGACTTTGGGGATAGCACTTTAGTTAAGTTTAATGCATTATTCTGGTGCTATTCATTTTCCCATTACCAAACTGAGGTATATTTTCCCATTTCTGTTTTATGTATTTCAGTTTCACTCGACTTTTTTCAAGCCACAATGTTAAATTGTGAGCTGTCTTAAGAAGACTGTAATAAAGGAGCAAGACGCTCGGATCCTGGTTTGTGAAAATGAGTTTGGCTTGCTGTTTATTTACGTTGACATACTCAGAGTATCTAACACGTAGTGGTAACAGTTGTCGAGATCCCAGAGTCACCCCTGTACAGTAGTCACTGGACCAGCTCTCCGTTTAAAGGGTCCGAGTTCTCAAACCTAAAGAGTATAACCCTATTAGCCTATTAAGAACTATCTAAGCTGGTGGCGAGGAGATTCGCCTAGCTTCTAACTGCATACATCCGAGCGCCTACCCTGCGTCCGC
>JAPZEA010000004.1:147275-158919 GCA_029783685.1 Heniochus monoceros | reverse complement strand
AAGGCCCTGCCCCCTGCCCCTGGGGGGATTCGAACTCAGGACCTTCTTGCTGTGAGGCAGCAGTGCTAACCACTGCACCACCGTGCTGCTTCTATGTGATAATGAGCAATGCAATTTATGAATAATGAACAATTCAGTGCATTCAAGATGACGAGAGTTTTTAAGGCATTTTGAGCTGCATTTCTTGTCTAGTCTATTGCTGTTATTGTTATTATTTTCACATGACAAAAATGTGATACATGTTCCAGTTTAAATCTCAGAAACGGAATAGCAAATGTTAACATCTATTAACAACAGGTGTTGCAAGTGCAAATACAGCGGGTAGCCTAAGGTAAATAAAGAATAGTGCAGGAGAAGACATTAAGGCATCTGTCAACCAAACGGAACTAAATTAACATCAAATTGTCTGTGGCTACAGTCCAGTACAAATAACTTCTGGCTATGTAATAATAATAGTCTCACACACACATGCTTCCCAAAGTGGGTTTTACTGCAGTAATTTCATCACTTTAGCAATTCTTATTTATTTATTTATTTTGTAGCAACATGTGCAACATATATGTAACACTATACAGCCATGCTTTACATTGCCAATATGGTAAAAAGAAGCATAATCATGTTTTGATGTTGAGTGGACTATCCCTTTTGTATTTATAATACTGTGGCATGTGGTATATCATATCACCCACCCCGTGGCAGCACGGTGGTGCAGTGGTTAGCACTGCTGTCTCACAGCAAGAAGGTCCTGAGTGCAACAAAAGGCAGGGCCTTTCTGTGTTTGCATGTTCTCCTCGTGTCTGCGTGGGTTCTCTCCGGGTTCTCTGGCTTCCTCCCACAGTCCAAAGACATGCATAATAGGTTAATTGGTAACTCTATATTGCCCATAGGTATGAATGTGAGTGTTAGTGGTTGTTTGTCTATGTGCCCTGCGATGAACTGGCGACTTGTCCAGGGTGTACCCCGCCTCTCGCCCAAAGTCAGCTGGGAATGGCTCCAGCCCCCCGTGACCCTTACGGAATAAGCGGGTATAGAAAATGAATGAATGAATCAATCACCCACCCCTAGTGGGATGAACAGTCTAGGTTCAATCTCAAGCCAGAATGGGGCCCTTTCAGGTGGCAGCATCCATTGAGCTATTTGTCCCTGGCAGAAAGCTTCATGATAGTTTAGGGAGACCAATGATTCCCTTACTGGTTGACACTTGAAGCTTTTGTAAATTTATCCTTGAATGTAAAAAATGGTAACAGATGGAAAACAGTTGAAGTACACTGTGGCCACCTTGTGGCAGGAAACGGTATAAGCAGCAATTGGCAGCTCCCTCAAAGTCCTCCGATGTGATTTCTAATCAGCTGGTAATACTGTATGCCGTGGGAACATTTGGGGAAGGTTTAACAGTAACCCTAGAGTCTAAGCCCTCTCACTGCAGTTTAAGGAGAGTTAAATTGTCAAGAAATATTATGTCCTTGTCCGTGGTAGTGCATTCAGATGTATGCAGAATTATTTAGAATTCCTTGAATATGTCATTTATCTCACAAGTTTTGGTTACCAATTTCCCATCACTAACCCTCACCACTGCTATAGAAGAATATACCTATTGAAATATGTATATATAAATGAATTAATGAACATAGAGAATACATAAATAAATGAATTAAGTAATGGCAAGAATCCACTGGCAATGGAATATTCAGAAAACAAACCAGGTTGAACCAATCTGCAAACTGCCTAAGTGCTGCCTGGTGGATTTAAAGGCCCCACACAGCGTCACAGTGAGAGCAATTAGGAAATAAACAAGCATTGTGCTAATAAACACAGCGCTAGGAGAAGATACAGTTTCTTAACAGTATTGTAATGTGCAGTAAGGACTGTGCAGGACTTATCCATCTACAAATACAAGGAAGGCAGCCGATAAGATGCTGAACTTTAAAATACTTTAAGAGACAGTTTCCCTAGCAATGATTACTGCTACCACAAGTTCAAAAGTCATTGTTGATTACACCATATGTACAGGACATACAGAGGGATCAAAATGTTGTTTCTCACAGTCCCACAGTGTGTATAAAAATATAAAGGTAAAAACAATAACAATACGACAATAAAGATAAAACAGGACAACAAGTGTTTAAAATTAAATACAGGGGGACAAAACTACTAGTGTGTGTGTAGCGTTCTGTGCAGGTGCATTGCTTTGGGCATCAAAGTGTGCAAAGAAGTTGTTCAGATTATTCAACAGTGTGTTGCTGCCACAGGTCTGTGGTGAGTGTTTGTAGTCTGTGATGTTTTGAATATCCTGCCACAGGCTCAGAATGTCTCTGCTGTCTCTGAAGTGGCAGGTTACCTTTTTTGTGTACTGATGTCTGCCTTTCCTGATGCCACAGGAACAGCTGTGTCCCTGGCTCTGAAGGCAACATTCTAAAGTACAGGTTGATGATTTTGATGAAGAAATTGTTGAAATTAGTTGTTGTAGGTCAACAGGAGAAAAACGGTTTAAGAATATGACGGGTTTGATAGCTACTTCTATGGTTTCTGTATTTGATGATAAGTCAGTACCCACTGAGGGCAGGAGCTGATGAATTCTGTCTCTAATAGTAAAAATTTTATTACTAAAGAAGCTCATGAAGTCATTACTACTGAGGGTTAAAGGAATACATGGTTCAATGGAATTATGACTCTCTGTCAGCCTGGCTACAGTGCTGAAGAGAAACCTGGGATTGTTCTTATTTTCCTCTATTAGAGAAGAGTAATAGGCTGCTCTGGCCCCGCAGAGGGCTTTCCTGTATGTTATGTTATGTCCTGTAAGACTATCTTGCCAGGCGAAATGAAATACTTCCAGATGGGTGGAACGCCATTTCCTTTCAAGTTTTCACGACGTTTGCTTTAATTTGCGTGTTTGGGGGGTACACCAGGGAGCTGTTTTGTTATCTTCTTTTTTAGGGGGGCAATAGAGTCAAGTGTCAAATGCAATGAACTTGTAGCACTATCAACCAGATGATCATTTTGGGAGGGACTAAACTTATCACAACAGTCCTCTGTTGTACTGAGACATGACATTGAATTAAATGCTGATGAGATAGCATCCTTAAATTTAGCTATAGCACTGTAAGATAGGCATCTGGTGTAGGAATTTTTGCCTAATGGTGAGTAGTCTGGCAATATGAATTTGAAAGTAATTAAATGGTGATCCGATAAAAGTGTTCAATTTCAATGCCATATGTCAGAACAAGGTTGAGAGTATGGTTCAAACAGTGAGTGGGTCCCTGTACATTCTGACAGAAGCCAACTGAGTCTAATAATGAGATTTGACACCCAGGTAGGCACCTACCCAGGTGTCAAACCAACAGAAGTGACACAGGGCTGTAAGACTGTCAAGACCGGGACATGTTCATGGCTGAGCTGTGTCCGCTTACAGTACAAAAGGTTTTCGGTACTCAGTTAAGACTAAACTAAGTCCTCATTCACAATTACAAGTCAGTTAACTTAGTTTTTATGCCTTTTTGCCGATGACAGCCGTGGCTGGTGTCCTTATGTTTTCAGGTTGTCCTTCCATTCGTGTTCATGCTTACATCCCATTCTTGTGAACACAATATCTCAGGAATACCTTGACGGACTTTCTTCAAATTTGGCACAAACATTCACTTGGGCTGAAGGATGAACTGATTCGCTGAGGTTGCTGTGGCCACACAAAACACATTTTTGACCATAACTCAAGAATACACACACTAGTTATGACAAAATTTCACACAAATGTCTCATAGGATAAAATGAAGAATTGATCACATTTTATATCCAAACCACTAAAGGTCAACTTCATAACATCAACATCAACATCATAATGTTCTGCAAAAACACTTTTCTGGGCATTATTCAATGCCATAACTCACACTTGGTCAGATACTAATCTGCAGTGATTATGTAGATCTTATGTGCTGCCTGGTGAAGGTGTGTATGAAGCACCCACATTTTACAATTTGTTGCTTCTTTACAGCAACATTCATATCATCAGCATTCATATCTGAGGCATTGTAGTCCACCACAACCTCACTGGTTTTGCTGATTGAGCTTCAGATGATTGTCGTTGCACCATGTGACAAAGCTGTAAGATTTGGTAACTCTCCTATGAAGGTCATGGCTAATTATACAATATGACGTGCCTAGTGCACCATAGGTGTTCCTATAAACCTTGAAACAGTAGCTTTGTGACTGTTACAGTAATTAATGAAGAAATGAAGTAATTTAAATAATATAAACAAACTAGATTGTTTGGGTTTTCTGAAAATGCCTGTGAGAGTTGGAAGCTGTTAGCTGCTGCTGCTATAGACAGTGCAACTGCACTGGGGCCCGTGCTGTATAGGGGCCCGTATCACGAGCGGGCCCCATCCGATAGCAACTGGGCCCTTATGAGAGCTGTGGTGAAAATGCTTCTCTCATCAAAATGCTTTGTTTCCCGACCTGTACTTTATAATATCTTCTTTGAGAGATCAGTTGGTAACTTCATTGAAAAAACATCAGTAGCAAGCAAAGCATAACAAAATTATAGGCTAATTCTACATATACCATAAAAATTATGAATAAACTATAAAAAAACAAAAAACAACTCAATTGAATGAATACTTTCTTATTTCCTTATTTTCTCTGGTATGGAGATGGAGTTGAACTTAGTTAAAGAAGCTGAGAGCTGAAGCATGTTGCTGAAACAGCTCAAACGTAAATAAAATGCTGCCAAAGCTGGAAGTAGAAAGATAATGCCTTAAAACTGTGAAAGAAGATTTCTTTGTATTAATGGCAGATCTAAACTCACCAGCACCCTATTGACATAGTTACTTTAAAGGAATGTTATCCTGAGTTTCCTGTTTAGATAGTAACTCTATGGGGCTTTTTTGAAAAAAATAAGTCGATCCCTGGTTTCCTTTTACGATAAAATAACTCTTTGGGACTTTTATTTTGAAAAACCAGGTCCACAAATAGTTTCTATTAAGATACATAACTCTATGGGGCTTTTATTTTGAAAAATAAAAAACAGCCTCACCCTGAGTTCCCTTAGGAGATGCATTTACTGAAGAAAATATGAGTTAAACTGGGAAGCTGTTAGCTGCTGCTGCTGCTGCTGCTGCTGCTCCCATATGTGTCTGCTGGTACAGCAGCAATGTTTCAAATCTTTTAGTGCCACCTACAGATGATATTGTATCAAATGTTACAGGCTTGTTCGGCATCCCCATCTGTACAACTTTGCTGGATTTGGTTATTATTGAACGTTCCATTAAAGATGTACAGCAGTTAATAAGGAGTATGGTGGTGTTTTACTAATGGCAACAAGTTGGGGCTATTGGTGCCATGCTTCAATATGTAATGCACATACTCATGGAAAACTTGTTTACCAAGTTTAATTTTATTAAAGTCAACAGAATTGTGGAAATATCATGTTTTATGTTATTGTAGAGACCCATGTAGGTAGAATTGTATGAAATGTACAATGTGGCTGTGTGTGCAACATTTCCAAATTTGGTTTCAATTCAATGTAGCATTGAAGAGCTAACACTTTCAGTACATCAGCCTTCAAAAGTTTGGTAACCAATTATAGACAAACAGTAAGAGACACAGAAAAACACACTCGTATGTTTTGTTTGGGGTCATCTAAATATGTATTTATTGAGATTCATGAAGATCAGATAAAATATGTGTCAAAAGAAGCAAAAAAATGGATTTACCAAAAAAATCCAAAATGCCAGAAGAATTTTGTTAGCATACATCTAATGAAAAGGATGTATATTTTGACATTGAAAATAAGTTTCTATGACAAACAGAAGCAGACACCAAAAACAGCTAAATAATAACTTGAAAATGCATTTCCTGCAGTAAATGCAGTGTGAATGTTGATAGCTAAAGTAAATTTCAAAGCATTGCTGGAAATGCAAAAATATGAACTGAATTGCCTGAAATTTTTAAACCTAAAGTGCATTGCACTGCGCTGCTGAAAATACTTTAAGCTGAAATGTAAAATTGCCAGAAGTGGGAGCTGAACTGCATTACCAAAAGAAGCTAAAAGTTGAAATAGATTGTTAGAAAAGTTGGAAGTTAATTTCCTGAAAAGGCTGTAAGAAGAAATGTTTTATATTCACATCACAGATATGAAATAAACTGTTAAACACTGTAATAGAAAAGGCACTGGTCGAAAGCGCGGACAGTTGTAATAAATTGTCTTACATTCAGTGTGCAACTCTATCAAGTGCTCAGAGTGAAAACTGTTGGTTACATACTGTAACTCCAGATTCTTAAAGTATAGGCGCTCTAAGGCTATCGCTAGCAGGTTTATCTCTTGTGCACCTGTACGGGACTGAAAAACTTTAATCCATGCCCACCTGCTGTAACTAATGTTCTATTCCATATAGGTTTTGTTCTCTAAGGCTATTGCTAGTGGGATAAGGGTGAAGCAGGATATAGTCTATTCTACACTGGGTCCGTCCAGTACCATAAGCACAAACGCACACCTACTTCTCTCAAAAACAAAAAGCATAGCATGTCATGCCCTGCCAGTTCATCATGCATAATTGCACACATAATAGACTGCCAGAAGCACCACTATAGAACAGCATGAGAAAATATCCAACATGAGTGAATGAACACTGGGAACAAAAAGAACCTTTTGTTGTGAAAGAGTAGAGATGAAGGTTACCTACTGTAACAGTCCAACAAGGAGCAGAGTGTTGGTGAGCAGGACAAGACAACACTCAGCAGGCAAACCTATTCATTCCACCCTGGGAAAGAGTGTCTCCAGTGCCATGGGAGCTACCACAGCTAGCTTGACAGCAGCCACCACAGGCATGGAAAGCTTCTTCTCACACTTGGTTCAAAAGCTGAGGGATGAGCAGAACTGGAGGGAAGGCATACAAAAACATCCTGGGCCATGGCTGACGGTCATCCCATGCACTCAAGGAGAACCAGAGAATGCACTGTGCATTCCTGCGCACAATAAACAGACCAACCCCCACACTACTGAACCTGTTGCAAACTTCAGTTTCCAAGTCGAGGTGTAGGCTCCAATGATCCTGACGAGGACCTCGCCCCAACATGAAATCCATCCCAATGCTCAACTATCTGTACATTTATGTACACTGCCACGAGAGAGTAAGCAAGTGTGTGAAAATCACAGCAGCCATCTGGCAAGCTGCACTGCGCACACTCCTCAAGTTAGAGGAGCTCATACACTGTGGGGGATGTGTATGGGACAGCTGTGGCTGAACAGAACCAGGGACAGACTGTATTTCACCAGGAAGCATGTTGATGTTTGTTTTATTTCAAAACAGTGCTGTACAAGAGCATTAATTTTTCCACACACATTCCTCCCAAACCATCACTTTCTCCTGCTCTGCTTCCTCTGAGGCTCCAGTGGAGGATTGGACTTGGAACAAGCCACAGGCTTGCCCCTCCGTAGCACTGGCTGCACAGGAGGGAGGACAGGCTGACAAAGCTGTGGATGAGGAATGGGAACAGGGAGGACAGGGACTTAAGATGTGGTCCTGATGGCTGCTGCTGGCCGTATCTGCTGCTGCCAGTAATCTTGCTGATCATGGCAGTCCCTCTGTCGACTAAAGGAGCGCTGAGGGCTCCAGGCTGCGCCCAGCCAACATGTTGTCTAATGCTCCACACTTCCTCCAACGCTCATGGTGTTCACCATGGAGTGAAACTGCGGCACAAACAACCCATCCAGGCTGATAGGATCCTCACTGAATTCCTTCCTTAATGCCTTGGGGACAGGGGATTGCAGCCAGATGTGCCGGTGGATCTGCAAACTGCCGTGCTGCTATCCTAGCCTAGGTGATGGAAGAGGAGGCACATAGGGTGAGGGTCACACTGGCAGCTTTTGCTAATCTCCAATGCCTCCTCCAGAGACAGCGTAGTTGACTAGGAGGCCAGTTTGGAGAAACCTAGAACCAAGCCGCTAACACTTGAAAAGCACACTGATGAATCTGGGCACATGGGCAGTCAGCTGGTCCTTGGTGTGAGGCAGGTGTTAGCCGGAAACCATGTTCAGGACCCAGGGAAGATCACCATACGTTACATCTGGGCGGGCAGCCTCTTAGATGACTGCCTTACTAATGATCTCCAGGAGCTCCCAGGGGAAGACTTTCTTTTGCCAGCAGTGAGATCGAAGCAAAGAGGATTTACACCAGGGTCCCCTGGGTGTGTCTCCAGAGAGCCACCACTGAGCCCTTGATGGTGAAGCCTATAATAAATAGAACACACGAGACCTGTGAAAGTTCCACTCAAAGAAGAAGCCAGCATTCAAAAAAAGGTTCAAAGGCAGAGGGGTCCAACTGCCAAAAAAGGCTTAACATCAATCCACCAATCACAATCGAGGAAGAGAAAGACACGCAGAAATGCACAGAGAGGGGTGAGGGAAAGAGAGAGAGAAAGTAATTTTGAAAACAACTTAATATTTTAAACAGTATGAAACGTAGAATAAAAGTTGAATGGAAGCATAAATGCCCTTGTGTATCTGTGAGAGAGTGATCTGAAACAGCTTTAGGTTTGAATTTATTAACAGTTTAAAAAGACAGAAGTCTCAACTGAAAAAAGTGTTTAACATCAATCCACTGATTGATCCATTAAATCTATTGTGTAGATCAGCTCTGCGGGGTCATTCTGCACATCTTCAACATGATCCTCAGTCTGGAGAGAGTTTCAGCCCCGTGGAAAACTTCCTGTGTGGTTCCAGACACAAGTTAAGTACAGTGTTTGACACTATTGCACAGTAGATACATATACATACAATACATATACAGTAGAAAAAAATAAATATATGTCTAGGCTTGGTGTGAAAAGAAAAAAAATGTAATATTAAAGAAAAAACATGTAATATTGCACCAGATATTGCATGGATGTAATAGCAAGATATTGAAACATGTTGAATAATATCAGTCAGTCAATCAATCAGTTTCCAGGACTGTGTCTACATCCACATTAAACTGGCTCCTTGGTTCCATCCTGCTGGCTGAAGGCCATTTGACCTGTCGCTGTTCTGATGACCTACTTGGGTTCGAAGGGGTACACAGAGGGTCTGGGCATAGTGGGGTTTTTCCAGGCCTGAATCCTCTTGGGTTGTGTGTTCCTCTTGTGCGCGACACCACTTGCTTCCTGTCCAAGCATTCCATCTTGTCTATGTAGTATCTGAAGTTCCATATGGTATTTGTATTTAGTTTGTGATAATTAGTTAGGGGTTTGTGATAATTAGTTAGGGGCTCCAGACCAGGCCAGGCCAGGTCAGGTCAAGGGTTAAGAATGGGTGCCTCTCTGTCTAGGAAAAGATGTTTGTTTAGATAAGGACCATATATCTTGTCACGGGTTTACATAACAACTACCCTATATAAGGTACTCAGGTATTCAGAGCAGATTCACGTTGGCTCGAAACCTCTCTCAGGCAATCCATGGTGCCTGATTTGATGCTGGACTGCTTTGTAATAAACCTTTTTATATGCAAGCAAGACTGTGTCATCGGAGTTTCCTTCATCATCTTCACATCATCGCTATTTAAGAAACAACAGTGGTGTCAGATGGTGTCTGAGAGACTCAACTCAAAAGTCTCTCTGAATATATTTACATCATAACATACTCAACACACATTTGTTTTACAAAGCAAAGAAAATGAATTGAATTCCGGGTTCTCTGGATAAAACAGATGACACTTCAGTGTTAAGATTGCTATTGTAATGACAAAAAAAACAAAAAACAAAAAACAAACAAAAGCAGCTGAGCAGCTGAGATTCTGGTGCAAGTCAGGTTGCTGTGATAGTTAAGGTGTGACTGGCCTGGCCCCTCCGTAAAAATACAACAGAAGGTCTTGGGGTCAGTGTAAGAGAGCTTGTCTCAACACAGAATTTACAGTTGTATAGAAAGACACTTAAAATTAGGAAACACAAAGACAATACCAAGATAAAATTATAACTAAGAGCATTTTCTTCTACAAGTGGAAGATAGCCTTTAACCTTGGCCACTTTGAATATCTGGTGACGCCCTTCAGTCCGACCAATGCCCTTATGTCTTTCAGGCTCTGGTCAATGCCGTGCTCTGGGATCTTCTCAACTGCTTTGTCTCTGTGTATCTGGATGATATCCTCATATATTCTTGGAACATCAAGGAACAGGTTTGATGGTGCTGCACGAGTGCCAGCTTAGAGCAGCTCCGACCGACTTTTCTTTGTTTTTGTGTTTTCTTGTGTTTCTCTCATGTTTTTTCCATCACTAGTGTTGGTCGATTGTGCATACTTACGGATGTACAACTGGTGAGACTAGTAATTTGCTTTCTACTTTTTTCTGGACTCAAAACAACATCGGGAGATCCATTCATTCGGTATAGACCATACCGTCTCTATTATGGGGAATGTGAGAGCTCTGAGTACCAGGAGTGTAGCATCATGTACTTCACAGAGACGTGGCTGAATGAACTCACGCTAGACACGCATGTTGCTTTGAATGGTTTTCATCTTCTGAAAGCAGACAGGCGAGCGACAGAGAGCGGTAAGAGGAAAGGTAGGGACATAGCGAGTTTGTGAACAACAGATGGTGTAACCCAGGACACATCAGGGTGAAAGAGCAGCACTGCAAGAGAGAGAGAGAGGATACATCCCAATTCTCCTAAATTGCATCCACGTTTCCCTCACTTGTGTCTTTTCCAAGGAAACCACACAAGGAGAGAGTAAACAAGGAAATACGATTTAAGAGAATTGATACGTCCTGTCCTCTGAAGCGTCACGTGAAGTGATGCCTGTTTCTGATGATGGCGGCACAGCTGGATCTCCTTGCTCATGGCTCCTCCGAGATCCCTCCTCGCTCCTTGCTTTTCAGTGCAGAAATAAGAGCTTTGGGACAGCCTGCAAGTTGGCGAACTTCCGGTTCGAGCGAGGATCGAAGAACGAGGAAATGACAATTAAGAGTATTGAGACGTACTCATAGAGCTGCTAGCTTTTAGCATTTGGCCATATTACCTCCCTGAGGGAGTTCTCGCACATCATTGCGATAACGGTGTATATCGCCCCCTCGGCTGATGCTGCAGCAGCATGCGAGCTCCTGCACACTCTGGTCTCACAGCCACAGACATTGCATCCCCAGGCCTTCCTCCTCATCTCTGGAGACTTCAATCATGCTTCAATCACGCTTCCCTGTCTTCAACTCCATCCTTCAACCCCACCTTCACCCTGTATGTCAAATGCCAAACAAGGGACAATAAAACAGTGGATTTACTGGCAAACACGAAGGATACTTACAGTTCTTCACTCCTCCCCCGACTGGGGCAATCTGATCACAATCTGGTCCCTGCCTACATACCTCTGGTGAATAAACAACCACTAACCATAAGGCATGTGAGAAGATGGTCAGATGGTCCAACATGGCACTTAGGGACTGCTTTTACATCACTGACAGGGAAGTGTTGTGCAGTCCTGTTGAGGACATCAACAGTTTGACAACCTGCATCACGAACTACATAAACTTCTGTGTGGACAAGACTGTGCCTACCAGTAAGGTGCAGTGTTTCCCAAACAACAAACCCTGGGTGTCCCCTAAACTAAAAGCCCTATTGGATGAGAAGAAGAGGGTTTTTAGATCTGGGGACAAAACTGAGCTGAGGAGGGTGCACAAACAGTTAAGCTGCT
>JAPZEA010000003.1:29193433-29197516 GCA_029783685.1 Heniochus monoceros | reverse complement strand
GAAGGAATGCACAGGCTTGTATATCAAGAAACTAAACAACCATTAAACAAATGCATGACTCAACACAGGAGGCCGACTCAGCAGTTCACCTCCACCTGAAAGATCAGGGACACTCATTGGAGGACAACAACAGACATATTTTAGACAAAGGATAGAGAGTAGTTTTTTTTTACAGTAGTAGTTTGTGTACTGTTACAGGAGTAGTTTGTGTACTGTTACAGGAGTAGTTTTCTGTGCTGTTACAGGAGTAGTTTGTGTACTGTTACAGGAGTAGTTTTCTGTGCTGTTGCAGGAGTAGTTTGTGTACTGTTACAGGAGTAGTGTGTGTACTGTTACAAGAATACTTTGTCTAATACTTTTTTCTTTTATCTGCAGAGCACTTTGTAACCTTGTACAGAAAAGTGCTAAAACTGTCCAGTTCTTTCAAATAATGTACATATTTTTCTAATATTTTTCAAACTTCATTGTCAGTTTTGTTTGTATATGCTTCTTGACTTGCAGTAGCCTGTTTCCTTTTTATCTTTATATTTTCTATAATGCTAATGTCTCATGGCCTGTGTGAAAACTTGCTACTTTATTTTTGAATTTCCGTTCAGGCAGTTCTCGGACGCCCTCCACACGCAGGTCCTTCCGTGTTGCTCCGACGTCATCACGCAGCACAGTGTCGTCAGCGGGAGGAGCGGAGCAGCAGCTTCGTCGTGTGTTCTGAGTAACGGGTGAAATATCGGTGTGTGTTACCTGACTTAGAGATGTACTACAGGCTGAACGGAGTGACGCAGCGGCTCACCGTAGCTCCCGCCACCGCATACAGCCCGCAGGTGAGACCCGAACACCGCGTGACCTTGTTAACACCGGTAGGGAAGCTGCTAAAGCTAACCAGGAACAACAAGATTATCACCGGGAGCAGTTATCGAACAGTCGATCAATAAGTCAGATATAAGCGGTTTAAATGTGATCTACGGGCCGTTGGGTCTGACTTTATTTGCCTGACAAACTCGCTGATCAGTTCACCGATAGATCACCTCTGTCTAGCTGTTTGTTATTGATGATCAAAGTTCAGGGTCGGGAGAGTTTCTGATGAATGACGTCAGGTCTGAAACTAAGTGTATTACCAATCAATCTAAAGGGACCCCCTCGAAAACGAGATGATTCATCTAAATGGGCTATCCCATCAATAAACAATTTAACAATCAGCTGATCATTTTCCATACAATCCATCATCAGTCTGTCTTTAAATATTGATCACTTCCAGTCAGAGCTACAGTGAAGTTATTGATCAGAGGTTGACTGATAATGATGGTTAAGATGAAGATGATTGATTGGTGAATGTCTGATTCAGATGTTTTTGACAGATTTGCGACGTTCCACACTAACTGTTATTAAAGTTATTAAAGTAGAAGCTGATATTTGTTCCTCGTGATTAATGCACTTATTGACTTATTGCTGCTGTAGTTTATGTTGTTGCTTTCTTTATATTTGAATCTTCATTTTATTTAATGTTACAATTGGCCAATAATGACCTTTGATTATTCCTTCTAAAAAAACACATAGGAATCATTCAGATGTGTGTTTTTGTGCATTGTGTCCACACGAGGACAAACCAGTTCAGTGAGACACAGTGAAGATGTTTTGTCAATAGCTTCTACGTTGACCTGGAACAACCACCACTGAACACAGGAGGTGGTCTACGAAACCACTCATCAACCTCTTACGACACACCTCGAGTCCCTGAACGGTCATTCACACCAGGACTCATGTGACCTCAACGACTCACACGTGACCACAATGACTCCCGAGGTGTGAACGATCTTGCAAGGTAAACGCCTGCGACTCCCCAAAAGTCAGGTAGAACTGAAGGAGAGGAGGAGGAGGAATGTCTTTTAGAACCTCAAGAGAGGTCCAGCTGCCTTTGGAAGCACTTAGAAGAACCCGAAGGACTGAGAACCTTCACAGACACACGAGAGACATACTGCCTGTATATTATATCAACATGAGCGTCTTTTAAAAGATCAACACACCTACACATCACAAAATAAATGCATGAAATAATGTTCTCTTCATGTTGTTGAATTATTCGCTCGGTTCAGTTTGACCTACATTTCATTTTCAATCAAAGTGACGTCGTGTGCAGAGTTTTCTTTCGGTATCTGCATGTCCTGGAAGACTTCAGCGTCCTGGAAGACTTCAGCGTCCTGGACAAACAGGAGGAATTCCAGTCAAATCTGATTTGATTATGGAGTTCGTTCTTCATGTTTTAGTGTCTCAGTGACTGATGGAGACAACAGTTCCTGAAGTTTTGTCAGTATTGATTTAGAGCGCTGCAGCCAGCAGCCATGAAACAATGCAGTGTAATCCCTCCACGGCGTCAGTGTTCATCCAATCAAAGTGTTTGTTTTCCCTCCGACAGCTCAGACTGTTGTAATAAGTTTGTGTCTCCATGATGGAAAGATCCTACAGAGATGGAGCTCTCTGTTAAACACTCACATCCTTCTTGTTAAAGCACAAACAGCTGTTATATCTGTCAGTGCAGCCACCAGACTCCATTCACAGAAACAGTCATTTAACACGGTGAAACACACTTCATTCAAACTGACATTACTAACCTGTCTGCTTCTCCCTGTCTCTCTCTCTTCCTGTCTGTCTCTCTGCCTGTCTGTCTCCCTCCCTGTCTCTCTCTCTTCCTGTCTGTCTCCCTCCCTGTGTCTCTCTCTTCCTGTCTCTCTCTCTGCCTGTCTGTCTCCCTCCCTGTGTCTCTCTCTTCCTGTCTCTCTCTCTGCCTGTCTGTCTCTCTGTAGGAGCGAGGAACATCTACCACCAGCTGCTGATGAACAGCCTCCTCATGGACCTCAAATACAAGAAGATCTTTGCCATCCAGTTTGCCAAGGTAGCACACCTGATCAGCAGGCCTAATCAATACACCTGATCAGCAGGCCTAATCAATAAACCTGATCAGCAGGCCTGCTTAATCAATACACCTGATCAGCAGGCCTAATCAATAAACCTGATCAGCAGGCCTAATCAATACACCTGATCAGCAGGCCTGCTTAATCAATACACCTGATCAGCAGGCCTAATCAATATACCTGATTAACACACCCGATCAATTAACTCTGCCTTGGCGTTTGTTACATCCTCATGATTAAAGCACTCACTAACACACACTGCAGGTGTGTGTGTATTTTCATTCATGGAGCATGATGTCATCATGATGACATCATGATGACGTTGACTCAGTACAGAGCAGCAATTACAGGTTTTCAGCTTTTCCATCACATGACCTTCATCGTCGTCACCTCCATCTCTGACAGCTCAGCCAGCTGAAGCTCATGTGATGTGATCGAAAGCTGTGGGAAGCCGCTGAATGGCACCACGAGCCGTCGTCCCTGAGCACGTCTCCTCAGGTGTCAGTTTTTCCATCACAACCTCTCAAGTTCTGGTCACCGTTCCTTACCTGGATCGGCCCAGACTGGCTCAGATCGGCTCAGATTGGCCTCCTGTTGCTGAGAGCAGCCTCTGTATCTGTTTCTATGACCTGAGAAGATCTCGCTCTCAAAGAGTATGTTTGAATTCTCAGTCCAGAAACACAACGCGGTTTCTCAAAGATAATCCAGATTATGACGGACGGAGGCTGAGAGGAGCTGCGCAGTGATGTGCTCGCTGGGTGTCGTGGGGGTCAGAGGGAGGATGTGTGTTTTGGATTTTGGGGTGAACTGTCAGCAGGTGAGCCGACTGGAAGCGCTGCTGTAGAAGGAGGTGTAGTTTCAGTGACTCTGCTCCACCTTATCAAACGGTCAGCAGGAAATGGCGCATTGGTCGGGGACTATTTTCAGCGGCAGATGAATCCACATTTGGTGCTGTAGTGAATGTTTGGGGCGGCGGGACGGTGTATTTGGGATTGAGTCAGAATAAGTGGTGGTGGGTGGGTGGAAGGGTGGGTGTCGCCCCGACAGCAGCGACCTCTGACCCGGAGGTGAAATGTCGTCCTCCCTCTAGAACTACAGACGCCTCCAGACAGATTTTATGGAGGACGACCACGAGCGAGTGGTGTCAGTGACCTCACTGTCTGTTCAGCTCTTCACCGTC
>JAPZEA010000003.1:29185933-29188433 GCA_029783685.1 Heniochus monoceros | reverse complement strand
TGGGCTGCTCACCCTTAAAAACAGGAACAGGTTGCAGGGCATCACTAAAGTGTGCAGCAGAATTGCTGGCACCACACTCAATGACCTGACTGTGTTGTACCAGAGGCGGACTCTGAAGAAGGCCCAGTCATCCCCTGCATGATGAGTTCAGGTTGCAGATACAGTGTTCCTAAATGTAGGACCAATAGGATGAGGAATTCTTTGATTCCGGCAGCCATTGTTCTGCTGAATAACTCTTTGTAATGTTGGTGCTGTATTTATTGTCTTTAAAATTTATTGTATTTATTGTTGGTTTGTTGTCTGTGTGATACTGCTGGCTGTAGAACAAATTGCCCCTCGGGGATAATAAAGTTTACCTTTACCTTTACCTTTATTATGCCTCATGCTTAAAGTCACTGTGGAATTTTCTATTAAACTATGATCTTTCCATAACCTTAACCAAGTGCCTGAACATGAACTATAAAACAGTGTTCCAATGCTGTAATTGCTGAGTGGTTACTGTATTGCAAGATCAGATATTTTGGTAGAAAACAAATTAATTGTTGTCAGCAAACATTTTCCAAATAAATTCAGAATCACAATTTTGCAGCTTGCTAGAACCGTTAAGCAGAAAATGCATATATTTCCTTATCATATTGATCAAAAACTCTAATTCTTATAGCATTACATTTCTTCCAAAATATACATGCTCTTGCAAATTAGTAGTATACAGTTTAAACAGAATTTCTAAAAGACGAGGTTGCTTCTGTCAGCAGTAGGAGTGTTTCTCTCCACAGGGAGAATATCCTACAATGAACACAGGGACACTGACGACTCCAGAGACAACATCAAAGACTCCACCCCAAACCTAAACCCAAACCCAGCATAAAGAGGTTCAGTGAACGTGGTGCTGAAGGTGTGGAGGTGAATCGGTGTGTCAGAGGAGACCCTGTAGAAGGACAGAGTTCAAGCAGGACAGTCCACATATACTGCTACTCTGTGAGAAACAGCGGAGGAGGTGAGATGAAGGTCTGTTACTCTGTTATTGTGCGAGACAGAGTATCCACCATCAGAACAGCTCAGACTCCAGGACTGATGATTCCTTCCAAACACACAGTCATTACTGTCTCCTCTCCTGCCGATTCCTTTGTAAGCCACTGATATTTCAACCTCCCCTTTCCACTCGACCTCCCAGTAATGGCGACCAGACACACCATCTCTACACAACAGCTGACAGCAGCGGTCAAATCTGTCAGCATGATTAGAATAACGCTGCTCTTTCCCTCCCACCAGCGTCGCCCTCCTGTTGTTTTCAGACAATTTGAGTTTTCTATGTGCTGTGTCTGGGTCCAGTGTGAGTTCACAGGCATCTGACAGAGAGAACGAGACAAAATGGCATCATGTTATGAACTAACTTTTTATTTATTTACATATTGGTAAGTTAAATAAATGTTTAAAAACTGCACAACAAATAAAATTAAATTAAAGGA
The DNA here is from genome assembly GCA_029783685.1 of Heniochus monoceros. Classification (NCBI taxonomy): domain Eukaryota; kingdom Metazoa; phylum Chordata; class Actinopteri; order Chaetodontiformes; family Chaetodontidae; genus Heniochus; species Heniochus monoceros. The sequence goes on along the minus strand of JAPZEA010000003.1, from coordinate 29,186,964 downwards.
GAGAATTATAAAGATTGATTTTAAAATTTAGAACTAGACTCATTTTGAGACATGAAATACCACAAGTAACGGCCTTAACCAGAAATTGATTGTGTGATGTTTTAATGTCATGAATTAAACTGAATGCACACTTACACTTCCTGAAACCAGGTTTTAACCACTGCTCTTCACAATGGTCCACCCTGGAGGAAGAAACACAGTCAGACCAGCATATTTTGTTTGATCATGGAAATAGGAACATTGAATCACCATCCCTGTAAATGATTCCCATCCAGTGTAAGTCTGAAACTGTTTGTGTGTGTTGTCCTGATACAGGTGAAACACAGCGTGATCAGCTGCTCCATCCAATAACTAAAGACTTACAGATAGGATGGTTGCACCTTTTATCACTCAAATCTTCTCACCTCTGACACTGAAGGTGCTGCTGAACTCAACTGATTTTTACATACCAGGGGACGAAAGGCTGGGGGTACTTGACTTACAACTACAGTTTGTGATCTCTTTTCTGTCTGTCCATACCTGAGAGTGTCCAATCTCCAGTGTGGACTCTCCAGTCCAGCAGACAGCAGCTTCACTCCTGCGTCTCCTGGGTGATTGTAGCTCAGGTCCAGCTCTTTCAGATGAGAGGGGTTGGACTTCAGTGCTGAGGCCAGAGATGCACAGCCTTCCTCCGTGATCAGACAGCCTGATAGCCTGGAAGAAATGTCAGTCCAGCCACATTTTAGGTTATCATATGGGCAGGAAAATTCACTGACATGAACAAGAATGATGAGCATTTAAATGCTTCTCTCTTCAACAAACTTAGGATTTCTTACCTGAGAGTTTCCAGTTTACAGTGTGGACTCTTCAGTCCAGCAGAAAGCAGCTTCACTCCTGAATCCTGCAGGTTGTTGTTACTCAGGTCCAGTTCTCTCAGACTAGAGGACTGACAGCTGAGAACTGAGGAGAGAGCTTCACAGCTTGTCCGTGAAAATTTACACACACCCAACCTTTAAAGAGATGAAAATATTTGAAATTTTAATGTTTAATGG